>JAVTVY010012664.1:0-52925 GCA_036873755.1 Hanleya hanleyi
CGTCCTATAGAAAATGTCATTTTGTCCATGGGAGCCCCGCAGACCACCACACTGACCCCTAAAAATCCAATGTTTTTGTCGAAATACAGCAATGACATGTCTACTCACCATGCAAAAATTTATCTTTGATATGTTTTCATCCAAGTCGCGCCACTAGTAATTGTGGAGAGGTCCGCAATAAATTACATCAAACCGTCAAAGTTAGTGTGTGCTGATTCCAGCAGGTAGTTTCTCTCCTGGAAGCATGGCTTCCGTGATAGTAGAATGACGAACAATAGAATGGCAGCGAGGTCACAAACACCACGTGAACCAGCCCGCGGTCAAGGTCCTAACGCGAAATGGACAAGCACTGACACTGACGGGGAACAAAAAGGGGCTGGCGCCAATGACACGAGGTAACGTAACGTTACATTCACAGGACACAATTACACGCTACACGCCTCTGGGTGCATTCCACACCTAAATGATGTGCGGCTAAAAACAGACATGCGTTCGGATCTTCGACCCTAAATAGATGTAAAATCTTTAACAAAAACCCTGTAAAAGTATATATTTTCTAAATGGGCACACTCGTGCCATTATTTCAGGAGACTTGTGAGCTATTGTAATTGAAAAGGAAAGACATCCAATCCCCCTTAAACCTTCAACTTTTCTGAAAAACTCCATAAAATATATGAAAATGTGTCAAATTCTACCCGCAACCCAGAGAAAACGTATGAAACGATTTTCTTCTTATGTATGTTAAAGTGTTTCCCGTCCAAAGGACAATTTAAAATGGCGAACAAAACAGGGGGTCGACCTACTCATTTTTTGTAAAATTTTATCGCCATAAAGGAATCATCATTTTCGCTTCCCGAAAAAGTGCGGATTTTGGCCCGCCAGATGTTCAATTCCGGACACGATTAACTCTGTAGTGGCGAGTGGGTGCGGTCAACAAGCAAGGCCATTCTAAAAAAAAATGTGTTTACTGTAACGCAATTTGAAAAAGGTGGGTAGGTAGGTAGGTAGGGATTTTTTTTTTTTTTTTTTGGCCTTTTTTTAGCCTTTTTAGCTCATCTGGGCCAAAGGCCCGATGGGCTTATGTCATGGCCTGACTGTCCGTCGTCCGTCGTGCGTAAACATCTTCTTCTCGGAAACCGCTTGGCCGATGAAGCTGAAACTTGGCATGCATGTTCCCCCCAATGAGTACACCAGAATTTGTTCATGCGGTGTCGATACGATTTCAAATATGGCTGCCATGGCGGCCATCTTGAATTTGCCAGTGAAATCTTGTCATCATTATTTTTCGGTAACTAACTACTTCATGGATCTTTCTCAAATTTGGTACACTGGTTCCCCTTTGGGTCTAGTTGTACAAAATGTGTACATTAGTCCAATTTGATTATCCAATATGGCCACCAGGCGGCCATCTTGGATTTCCCCATGAAACTTTGTTATCGCGATTTCTCAGGAACTACTTCATGGATCTTTCTCAAATTTGGTACACAGGTTCCCCTTGGGGTTTAGTTGTGAAAGATACCTTTTGCGGTCTGATTCAGAAATCCAATATGGCTACCAGGCGGCCATCTTGGATTTCGCGATGAAAAATTGTTATCGTGATTTCTCAGGAAGTACTGCGTGGATCTTTCTCAAATTTGGTACACAGGTTTCCCTTGGGGTCTAGTTGTACAAGATGTGTACGTTAGTCCAATTTGAATATCCAATATGGCCACCAGGCGGATATCTTGGATTTCCCCATGAAACTTTGTTATTGCGATTTCTCAGGAACTACTGGATCTTTCTCAAAGTTGGTACACAGGTTCCCCTTGGGGTCTAGTTGTGCAAGATACATTTTCTGCTTCGATTCGAAAATCCAATATGGTCACCAGGCGGCCATCTTGGATTTCCCCATGAAACATTGTTATCGTGATTTCTCAGGAAGTACTGCATGGATCTTTCTCAAATTTGGTACACAGGTTTCCCTTGGGGTCTAGTTGTACAACATGTGTACTTTAGTCCAATTTGAATAACCAATATATCCACGTCAGCCATTCCACCGTGACTCGCGTGACATAGTCACTCAGTTATTTTGTTCAGAAATATTTAATTCTCACTTTTTTTCAGTTAGTGTGTTAATTTTATATCAATCTTAAACAAGACACTTACAACACAGGGAACAAAGGTAATAATGCTGATCAAGAAAGTACGGAAATAATACAGCAAAGTGCGTGACTCGCGTGACAGGCACGAAGACACTCGTCTCACCCGTTCATACAAACGCTAAGATTTCTGGCCCATTTTATGACTAAGTCATTAATGGAGTGCAGGTAACACTGGAGGGGTATATACAGATCATCAACTGAGATGCTCAAGAAATTTGAAGTGTATCTCTTTATTTTGGTGTACATGGAATGATGTGACTCGCATGACACAAAACTTGTGACTCGCGTGACATTAACTCTGATCTGAAAAGAAAACATGCAAACTGCTTTCAATAATGGGAAAAATGTAGGGAAAACTTCCCACATGACATCTAATCCTTAAGCTTATAACTTTGAAGTCCACTCAGTCCCATCAAACAGAGTCTCAGAGAAACCATCACTTGAAATAAACAGTGTATGTGCCGGGCACACTCAATGCTGCATCTCTTGCTTTTTGGAGACTGTCATCGGTGAACGAAAGCTGTGCCCTGTTATTCACTAGGTCTGGGTGACTCATCTCACATAAAATGTCATCAACTGTTTGCCTCTAACACTCAGTATGAAGAAGAAATGTGTATGTGACTTGTGTGACACAAAGTTAAAAAAAATACTGCATTAATTCAAATCAGCAAATGAAATTTTCTTTGCTGGAATCTTAGACATATACTGCAGTAAACGTCTTTGATACATGGTTAAAAGTTCCAACTTCTGTTGACTAGTGGGTAAGAAGTAAAATACTAACATTTGTGACTCGCATGACACCAAATAATAAGGAGAATTACAAACATCAGAGACTGAAATCACAATATATATATCTGGTCTGTTATGTGGCTGCAGCAACACTGCTTCTACTGACCTACATCACACAACAGTAGTCAGCTGTCTGAGGTGCTCAAGAAATTTGAAGTGTATCTCTTTAGTTTGATGTACATGGAATGATGTGACCCGTGTAACACAAAACATTGTGACTCGCGTGACATTAACTCTGATCTGAAAAGGAAACATGCAAACTGCTTTCAATAATGGAAAAATGTAGGGAAAATCTCCCACATGACATCTTATCCTTATACTATAAATTTGAAGTTTACTCAGTCCCATCAAACAGTCTCAGAGAAACTATCACTTGAAATAAACAGTGTCTGTGTCAGGCACACTCAATGCTGCATCTCTTGCTTTTTGGAGACTGTCATCGGTGAACGAAAGCTGTGCTCTGTTATTCACTAAATCTGGGCGAGGCATCTCACATAAGATGTCATCAACTGGTTGCCTCTAACTCTCAGTATGAAGAAGCAATGGGTATGTGACTCGTGTGACAAAGATGACGTGACTCGCGTGACACAAAGTTAGGGAACATACTGCATTAATTCAAACTTGCGAAGGAAATTTTCTTTGCTGGAATCTTAGACATATACTGCAGTAGATGTCTTTGATATATGGTTAAAAGTTCCAACTTCTGTTTACTGGTGGGTAAGAAATAAAATACTTACATTTGTGACTCGCGTGACACCAAATAATAAGGAGAATTACAAACATCAGAGACTGAAATCACAATAAATATCTGGTCTGTTTTGTGGCTGCAGCAACACTGCTACTACTGACCTACATCACACAACAGAAGTCAGCTGTCTGACCTAGAAATCATTGGACATTTCCACTGTGTTGCAGTAGATAGGCACTGATGCTCGGAGCCTGTACTCAGTCACGCCTACTTCCCCGGGGGACCAAAACAGGAGTACTTGGTTCCCAACACCCAAATGCTTTATATATTTTTAAACTTGGAATATTGGTGACTCTAAAAATATAGAATGACAGCCTGGATGATACATTTGAAAAAATGAGCTTGATGTGCACTTAGTGTGGAATGGCTGACCAGGTGGCCATCTTGGATTTCCCCATGAAACTTTGTTATCGCGATTTCTCAGGAACTACTTCATGGATCTTTCTCAAATTTGGTACACAGGTTCCCCTTGGGGTCTAGTTGTGCAAGATACCTTTTGTGGTCTGATTCAGAAATCCAATATGGCTACCAGGCGGCCATCTTGGATTTCCCGATGAAACATTGTTGTCGCGATTTCTCAGGAACTACTGCATGGATCTTTCTCAAATTTGGTACACCGGTTCCCCTTGGGGTCTAGTTGTGCAAGATACCTTTTCTGCTTCGATTCGAAAATCCAATATGGCCACCAGGCGGCCATCTTTGATTTCTCCATGAAACATAGTTATCGTGATTTCTCAGGAAGTACTGCATGGATCTTTCTCAAATTTGGTACACAGGTTCCCCTTGGGGTCTAGTTCTACTACATGTGTGCTTTAGTCCAATTTGAATATCCAATATGGCCACCAGGCGGCCATCTTGGATTTCCCTATGAAACTTCGTTATCGTGATTTCTCAGGAAGTACTGCATGGATCTTTCTCAAATTTGGTACACAGATTCCCCTTGGGGTCTAGTTGTGCAAGATACCTTTTCTGGTCCGATTCAAAAATCCAATATGGCCACCAGGCGGCCATCTTGAATTTCCCCATGAAATTTTGTTATCGTGAATTTTCAAGAAATTACTGCGTAGATCTTTGATACAGGTTACCCTTGTGGTCCAGTTGTGCAAGATGCCTTTTTTGCTCCATTTCGAAAATCCAATATGGCCGTATCTTGAATTTCCCATGAAACTTTGTTATCATGAAATCTTTGGAAATTACTGCATGGATCATTTAGTGTTCAGGGGGGACAACACAAGTTAGAAACTCATCTATTGCAGTTCTTTAGAGCTACTTTCTCCTGTTATAGCCAGATGAGCTACAGTGCCGTGGCACTATCTTTTTTGCCTTTTTTTTGCCTTTTGTGAGAAACTGGATTCTCATTGGCTCAGTTTGCGAGAATCCAAAGAATCCAAATTTCCCGCGCCCAGCGTTTCGTGACCAGTCACCATTTTTGCCAGTGCTGGTTACTGCGCAACTAGATATGAGCTTCTCAATGGGAAAATTGAAATTGCCTTATTTATTCTCAGGAGTGTGGTTAGCACACCTAAAATCGCACGCCTTAAATTAGTTCAGGCGAGTGGTTGGTTATCTCCATTGATGAGCGGTATTCAACCTAAAATTTTTTTCTATGTGGTAAGTATACATGTATATACTCTGAATCTTATTTTTTGTATCTTTGTATATTGCATATGAAAAACAAATAATTTGGGACTGTCATGACTGTCTGCATTGCAAGACAAAAGATATAAATAAAATCTGGCCACCTGCCCCATTTCCTGTCAAGCAGTTGATTCTAACGTAAAACAAACAATTATTATTAATGAGCCTTATAAAGAGTAGGCCTGACAGTTTGCCATGGATTTATAACAGATATCCAAAAACATTAAAAAATAAGGAAATTCCTGATATTTTTGTCTCACATATTTTTCATTTAATACCGCGATGTTTTTTACAGTGAAAGATCTAAATTGACAACAAAAATTCAAAAGTCACAGACATAAGCAAGAAGTGCAGTACCGTTAAATTTAAAATCTTGACTTCAAATAAACTGACTTCTAAAGAAATGCGTGTTTTCAACGTAAAGGGTCGACCGCGTTGTTGTTGTTCATGACAAGTCTCATGCAGGCACTGTCTTTGAAGAAACGATCCAGTTTTATTTTCATAAATTTCTTACCGCTTAATTCTACTTCTCCTGATGTGCTGTTTCAGGGGAAATTGTTTGTCATTCTAATTATGAATGAATCCGAATCAAAATTATCTGCTAAATAAACTCCAAAAGTCTCAGGGTTTCATTTTCACGTTCGTGTACTTTCTGTTTGACGGCCGCGTGTTAGAATTCACACTCGCGCCATCTGGCACCAGTCTGGAACCTTTGCAGAGAGCATTCATTCTTCCAAAAAATAAACGAGCAAAGGTTTCCGAGGTGTAGTTTGCGCGTTACGTCATCAAAACATGTGAAGAAGCCCCGCCACTCCGTTTTGCATCGTCGAAATTCTACCCTGGGCAGAGTGAACTCCCCTTACGGGATGCGCGAGAAGTTATTCCCCTTGAAACAGACATTTTTACAGGTTCGCGAAAACGTAAAAAAAAATATGCTGGACAATTTTTTTTTGCGCAGCTATGTTTTTTCGGGTCGGTCGGGTTACGGTAAACGTAAATAATATTTTGAATGGCCCAATTGTTACAGCCTCGTTTGGAGAAATGGTTACGTCCAGCAGGATGATACTATAGATATCAGTTAGTACAAAGGTAAGAAGAATTACCATGCTGTCAAAATCGGGCGACCTTCCTGATTATAAAATTAGGGAGGGGCCATTTGTACGAAACTGTGGCAAGTGTGGAGTGCACCCTCTGATCAGTCTCTGCAGACAGAGCTACAGGCAATGAACATTCTCTGACCTACTTAATAAAACCCCTAGAGGTACACAACTCGAATTTTAATCACATAATTTATATTTTGGGGGCATTCTAACCCAAGCCAAACGATTTTTTGTTTACTAGAATGGTTTAACAGGGATTTATTATCGACGAAAATAGAAACAACAACATGTTCGGGTGAGACATCAAATCGGAAAATCCGGGAATTTTTTGGAGATTCTGAAAAATCCGGATATATCCAGAATACTCCAATCTCTGTAATTAAGACTGCCGAGTAGCGTCGCAGTCTTATTGAATCAGCTTGGTCTCATGGGGGCCAAAATCGCTTGTCCGCAAGATTGCGAAAAAACAAAGCAGAGTTGAGACTTACCGTCACAGGGCCAAATGTGGAGAAGATATTGAACTAGAAATTCGTACCAATTTGGGCTGTCTCAGATAAACGGAAGTCTGTTTTTCAAGCCCAAATTGTTTGTGTAAAATTCTGAACCGGAAGCTCAAAATCCAAAATCCCCCCGAAAAAACTGCGCGGAAATGTCTTTGCGCATACTGTAAAATGGGCTCTCGCGAGACTTTTACGACAGCTTCTTGGGAGTGATCTCCCTTTATGTAATTAATCTTCTCGTTGAGGGCGCTGTGGTTAGCGAAGCTTGAAAGGCAAACTAATGGATAAATAAAAAGAACTGCACTAGATTGATGGCACGATCTGGCCTGTATTTCTATCAAGTGTTCATGCCTGGCAACAGCAATTCGATAACCAGAACGAGCGGAGTAATCGTTTTATTGCGGAGAATAAAAGCTGAATTAAACTTTGTCACTGAGTATTTTAATCGGAAGAAAATCGTGCTTGCCAACACGGGCAGCTAACACATGAACATGAACGTTGCATTGCCCGTGCCGATTTTGACTTGCTCCAGACACGCTAACATAGCACTCGCGAGTTGATCTAGTGAAGGCAACAACAACAACAACAATTATTTTGCTTGATTATTTGTCATGACATTTTCATTTGGGAACTCGACTTATCTCTTGAAGAATTCAATATTTATCCACTATAACACACTTTTTTTTTTTGCGCGTGTTCCGCGCGCATTTTCCCATCGATAAAAAACAATTGTTTGGGGCAAAACTCAATTTCAAAATTTCTCAAAAATTCAATTCTTCAAATTCAAGTTTTTATTCTGGGTTTAATACTAACAATAGATGAAAAAGTGGCTAACCCCCCCCCCCCCCTGCTGTTATGATATTTAAGAAAATATCGTTCCAACAAATTTAATCTCCTAATTGAACCTTTTGTTGACATGTTTCACTGAACTCCCTAATAGTGGAACAGTCTGGTGAGAGAAATGAGCCCACCGAGTCAACATCCAGCTTAGCATGCTGAGGGGATTTCACGTTTCGCTTAAGACTGTCCTTAGCTCAACGCTATGATTCGGCATGTATTCCACATGATGCCACCTCTCGGCTGCAAAGGATATATTTCTGGAGGGACATAATCCTGTTCGAAAGTTGTTCCTGAAGCATCAAGTCACATGCCCGCCGCATTTAAACGAGCCAATGAAATTATCTGTATTTAAATATTTTGACCTGGGCATTTCAGACATGTCAGTCTCACTTGAGTGCAGAGGCGCAGGACTGGGGGATTCTATGCGAGACAAAAACGAAGTTGCGCGAATCAGCTACTTTAGTTCTCACTCTATTGGAGCATGCTTATTTGTTTTCCTTAAGAAAAATCATATCACAAACGACCTTACCTATTTCAAAAAAATAAAACTGGCGACAGTTCACAGGAAAATGATATGCTTTTTATTTTGTGATAGGGGCATTTCGAGGCCCACCAAGAGATTTCAGTCGATGGCTTTCTGGAGGTGTGTCTTCGTTTTATGAATGTGATTGCGCCGTTGTCGGATCTCACGGGACCAATCGGATGTGACCAATTGGGAAATGCCCTAATATACTCGGATATCACCCATTACTGCATGGCTATGAGCAGAAGTTTCTACGTTTGATCGTGCCATGCGTTAGGATGATGATCAACATCATGAAGTGAGGACATTGATCTTGGCAATGCAGAGCTAGAGGAAGGAGATAAATCTGTCAGTGTCGTCAACGTCTCCCGATCGACGGAAGAAAAACGTGTGTTCAAATTCTACAATGCATGAAAAAAAATGGAGAAACTAGTTGGAATACATGACAGTATGTTGATAAAAAAAAATTCAGAAGGGGTGACAAGCTGAAGTACCAGGAAGACAAGAAAAAAATAGTTACTTCTGGACGGTAACTTTCAAAAACCTGAACGGATTCTTTGCAGATTTGGTATGTGGATAACGAGGATATCACTCGAGATTGCTTTCCATGCTGGGTAAGCGTACTGACTGTTAAGGTTCCAAGCCAAATCAGTAGTTTCAATGTCGGTGGACTTCAGACGCTCTGATTTTCATTAAAATTTTCTCTGAAGCATCAAATTAATTAATGGAATAAATTATCAAATTATTGTGCTTCGTTCCTTTCATCCTGTTATGACTGTCAAAGGTAACTAAAGCATTACACATAACACAACCTATATACATGATCAAATTTTGGGAAATAGGAAAAACTATGTATTTCTAAAGATCACAGTCAAACATCAAAACCATAAAATCACACAGATAACGGCAGTCTTTCGAAGTCCACGAGTTCTAGTTTATATTTGAAACGGAAAATTTGGCAACTTTTGGTTGATATTTTGGGTATTGAAATATCGAGTTTGTACAGACCTATTGAAATATTGACGCCCATAAGGCATAATACGGAGTGATATTCGTTAGAATGAATTAGTAGATTTACTCCCAACAATATATTACTGTTGCAGGCCCTCAATTCGAAGCCCCCCCCCCCCAATATTACACGTCGGGATTTTCTCGCGGAGAAAGCCGGCGTCACTTATTGATTTGCAAATGACAGCCCCTTTTTGTTCCCCGTTAGTGTCGGTGCTTGTCCATTTCGCGTAAGGACCTTGACCGCGGGCTGTTTCACGTGGTGTTTGTGGCCTCGCTTCCATTCTATTGTTCGTCATTCTACTATCACGGAAGCCATGCTTCCAGGAGAGAAACTACCTGCTGAAATCAGCACACACTAACTTTGACAGTTTGATATAATTTATTGCGGACATATCCACAATTACTAGTGGCGCGACTTGGATGAAAACATATCAAAGATAAGTTTTTGCATGGTGAGTAGACATGTCATTGCTGCATTTCGACAAAAACAGTGGATTTTTAGGGGTCAGTGTGGTGGTCTGCAGGGCTCCCATGGACAAAATGACATTTTCTATAGGACGTTCTGGCTCCTGATAACTCCAGCATATTAAATAAGAGCCTGAAAGATCCATTTTATTGGACTAGGATGGTGCCTATTAAACACTAAACGCAACCAGTGCTTTTTGCCTTGTGTTTATTGGGGCGAGACATCTTGAAAATTTAAGACAAAAAGATCATTGGTTGCGAGTCCTTGCTTCGCAGCCAGTGACATTTTTTTCTTAAATTTATTGTTCCTAGATGTCTTTATATTCTCATGGACCTACAGGGCTCAACGTTAGATCTTTAGATCACCTGTCCTGTCGGGCAGGTGGGTGTGCAAATTTACTTGTCCACGGTTTATTCCTACTTGCCCAACTTTGACCGCAAAAATTGTTTGGTCGCCATTTTGCGACTGGCCGCAGAGCGAATAAGTTCCTCCGCGATTGGCCGATATGCCCCAGTGAGACCAACATTGACCAATGAGCGAATATGTACATGTAACAGCCGAGTCGGGAGACAAACCATGTGCGGGAGCATCACGACAAATACGCTATACGGAAATGGATGCACTCGAGCTAAGAAAAAATGAACAAAATATACGTAAGTTTCACGTCACTGTAAATTTGAAGTTCTGCCATACTGTACAAACTTGTATTCAATAGTCGCGACAGATGCACAGCTGACGAAGTTATTCATCCAAAAACGACCGGTCCAGTCAGGCTTGTCAGCTTAGAAACTACCTGCCCCAGTGCGTTCACCTGTCTCGGGCAGTCCAGCAGTCTTTAGAGGTGAACTGAAAAGCTATCCAATGTTCTGTTAAATGTGATAAATCAAGAACTTCTATAGTTGTTACAAATATGTGTGGTAATAGTTCTGTGGGTTATTGTTTTATTTTGAGTATATGAGAAGTCAAAACTTAAACGAGAGCCAGAACTTTTTAAAACGTCATCGCTTGCCTCCCGTTGTTTTTGGAACGTCATGACGTTATAGTGGCCCTCGCTCATTCATCCGACGTAGCATGACGTCACATTTACATAAAACTTGAATGAAGGGGACCACTATAATGTCATAACGTTCTACAAATCAAGAGAGACAAGCGATGCAAGTTTTCAAGCCAGATTTATAACAGGATAACTTGAATATTGTTATTAGTAGAATTTTGGAAAATATATTTGCCCCCAAAACGTATAAAAGTTATGTCACATAAGACAACTCAGCATTTTAGATAAAATTAAAAGCTTTGCAGTTCACCTTTAATGTTGAGCCCTGGACATACCAGAAGTGAAAGTTATATCCCTTCCCTTGGATACCATGGCATGGTATATTCAATTTGGCGGGAAAATGGCATTATGCAATGAAGCTATATGGAAACAGCATTTAACAGCCATTGTTTTCCAGGCTATATGGCAACAATGAGAGCTTTACTTGGATATATATTTTATACACATCTGCAGCCAAAGTGACTGCATGCAGACATGTAAAAGTTCAGGGGTTGAAATTTACACATTTTTTTGAAAGAGACAGGTATAAAAATAAAATACCTGTCTCCAATTTTCTTTGTTGTTAAAACTAATTATCGTTTACATAATTCACTCAAACAGCTGCTACTTAGTGCATGGAAACAATTAAGGTGTCATTAATTTATAGGTAGCTTGCAACATATAGATTTGTCATCAATCTTGAATTACGTGTACTTGACAATTTCAGTGATCGCATGTTCAGGAGACCGGTAAAGTTTTTGGTCACCTGTCTTGTGTGACAGTTAAAATATTTTGAATATTTCGACCCCTGAAGTCAATATAAGCTCCATGGAGATAAAATCCAGTCAATCAAGAAAAATCTTGAAAGTTCTTAACTGTACAGTATAAAGAAGGAAAATCTCTCACATGGGACTTTGGTGGAGGAATTTGCTTCTAGTGACAAGAAATTATTAGGTTACAGACAATTAAAATTAATTTACATTTTGATTGATAGGCGTTGAATTATAGAATGACAAAATTAGTTGTACTCGAGCTGAATATTATTTTCTTGAACGCAAATTAATGTTCAAGAACAGGTCGATGAACCATACTGCCTGATACATTATCAGTTCTATATTTTAGTTTATCTTGTTCAACAGATTTGCCAAACTACAGTCGAAAGTCTTGACCAAGGACGCTTTGGTTTAATTATTCCCACTCTGTACTATAAAATTGACAGCTATATCTCGTATCTGGTATATCTCGATCAAAGACAACTTACGAAAACTGACTTGCCGTTGACGAGATCACAATGTAAATAACAGGCATGCCAACTTTCATAAGAGTAGCATGAATACTTTTTCAAGAAATCAGAGTTGAAAACTTGAATTTTGGCAAAAATGAAATGCTAGAAATCGGTCAAAAATCATCCAGCTATACATTTGAAGGAATAATATTTCTCATGAATTCTGTTACAAAAAAAAAATGTTCATATAGAACCTATAATCTCCAACCTACTTATTCCAGATATCTTTTGTACAAAAAGTAATCAATATTGTTGTTTAAATCTGATTTAAAGCTGGAAAACTTGCTGAAATTTGTTTGACTGGTGTCCCCTGCCTGGAAATGATAAGGTGTTTGGTTTAGCAAATTAAAAACAAATCTAGAAAAATATGAAAAAATATGAAAAAAATAAAATAAATATGGGGGGTGGGTATGCCACCTGGGGGTACTACTCCTGGGGTGCTCCAATGTTAAAATCCCTATTAAGAGTTTTGCGTTTAGCTGAAGTGCACATGTACATCTGTACTTAGAAAGTTTGTTGCAGTCGTCAGCTGTCATTGGATGATTATGAAACTTGGTACACATGTTTCTTATGATTAGAGGATGTACCTGTGCTATTTTTTAGAAGAAATATTAATTTTTCTCCAAATTATGGCAAATGAATGAGTTTTCTGTTTAGGTTGTACATGAAGGCCTCTACATGTATACATGTACATGTACATGTACATGATAAGTTTGCTGCAGACTGCAGTTGTCAGCTGTGACTGAATGATTATGAAACTTGGTACACATGTTTCTTATGATTAGAGGATGTACCTGTGCTATTTTTGAGAAGAAATATTAATTTTTCTCCAAATTATGGCAAACGAATGATTTTTCTGTTTAGGTAAACTGTACATGTAGGCCTCTATATGTATACATGTACATGGTAAGTTTGCTGCAGTTGTCAGCTCTCATTGGATGATTATGAAACTTGATACACATGTTTCTTATGATTAGAGAATGTACCTGTGCTATTTTTGAGATGAAATATTAATTTTTCTCCAAATTATGGCAAATGATTGAGTTTTGCGTTTAGCTGAAGTGCACATGTACATCTGTACATCACAGTTTGCTGCAGTTGTCAGCTGTCATTGAATGATTATGGAACTTGGTACACATGTTTCTTATGATTAGAAGATGCACCTGTGTTATTTAGGAGATGAAATATTAATTTTTGTTCAAATTTCGAGGGTTTTGTCTAAGTAATCTGCCAATAATAATGTGCATGTATATACATGTACACCTGTACATGGAAAGTTTTCTGAAGCTGTCAGCTTTCATTGGATGAGTTTGACACTTGCTACCCAAGTTCAATGTGATTTGACGATGTGCATGTGCTATTTAAGAAATATGACATTAAATATGAATTTTTGTCCTAATTATTGCAGTTTAGACTTTGTACCTTTCCATTGATAAGGTTTTTGTTGGGCAATCTGTACATGGAAAGTTTGTTGAACCTTTCGTGGGATGATTATAGTACTTGGTGGACATGTTTCATGTTTTCCTAGGTCACAGTTCTCCAGCAGTAATCCCACACGGGACTGTCGTATCCAGCTGTATTCCCAAATGGCATTGACCTATCCAGCAGTAATGCCACACGGGACTGACCAATCCAGTATTAATCCCATACGGAACTCAGCTATCCAGCAGTAATCCCAGACCGAACTGATCTATCCAGCAGTAATCCCATTTGGGACTGGACTATCCAGCAGTAATCTCACACAGGAATGACCTATCCAGCAGTAATCCCAAATGGCACTGGCCTATCCAGCAGTAATGCCACACGGGACGGACCTATCCAGCAGTAATCCCGGACTGGCCTATCCAGCAGTAATCCCACATGGGACTGGCCTATCCAGCAGTAATTCCACACGGGACTGGCCTATGCAGCAGTAATCTCACATGGGACTGACCTATCCAGAAGTAATATGACACTGGACTGCAATATGCAGCAGTAATCCCACATGGCACTGACCTATTCAGCCATAATTCTACATGGGACTGACCTATCCCGCTGTAATCCCACACAGGTTTAGCCTTTCCAGCAGTAATCCCACATGGGACTGGCCTCCCCAGCCGTAATTCCACACAGGATTGCCGTATGCAGCAGTAATCCTACATTGGACTGCCTATGCAGCAGTAATCCCACACGGGACACTCCTATCCAGCATCAATCCCATACGAGACTCCTCTATCCAGCAGTAATCCAAGACAGGACTGGCCTATCCAGCAGTAATCCCACTTGGGACTGGACTATCCAGCAGTAATCCCACACAGGACTGATCTATCCATCAGTAATAACACACAGGACTGGTCCACCCAGCAGTAATCCTACACAGGACTGGCCTATCCTGCAGTGATCTCACATGGGACTGACCTATCCAGCAGTAATCTCACACTGGACTGCCCTATGCACCAGTAATCCGACAGCACTGATCTATCCATCCTACATAGGATTAACTTATATGCCAGTAATCCCACATGGGACTGATGTTATTGTCTGTACCTGATAATCTATTCCAGACATTATTGTCTGTACCACATCACCTATTCCAGACATTATTGTTTGCTCTACATGTATGCTTTCAATACTGCTGCACCTGCGGCGGATGACCCCGCAAGGCAAGTTGTTGGGGTTCTCAGAACGCTTGTTCACAAAATACTAGACCCAATACTGAATATTCAAATAATGAAATAACAAAGAAAAAATGACAAATTGTGACCCTCAGGGGGGTTATCCTCAATAATGAGCTACAGTTGAGAAGTTGGTTTCACAATTTTGCAACAGTTCTCCAGCATTGCATCATGGGTTGTTTTGAGGCAACATGTTTCACTTCAGGGCTTGGTTTTCCATGGGAATCCAGGAATCTGATACCCGTCCGCACTCCCGCAAAATAAATCCCGGGAATCCAACAGATTCCCGTAAAATTTTAGAAATCTGTACAGAAATGATAGCTTTGGGTGCCCGTGGATTCCCGCAGAGTTAGACGGCAAGAATCTGCTTGGATTCCCATAAATTTGGACCATGATAGTTGATCGGACTTTTCCCATACAGCAATGTCGGGTACTGAATACATTGGAAAGTCCCCCCCCCCCCTTTTTGAATTTGGAGGTAATCCCCCTCATAGCAATAGCATGGCCCATGTCTGGGTATTATAGAGTTTATATACCTGTATCGATTCATATGCGTCCCCACACACCTGAATGTGACCTGATCAAAATATCTCAAAATATTGACCATAACCTCAGAAGAACTGTGAAAGAAATGCCAATGTCTAACACTACCTCATTTGTCAAACACAAATATGCCCACCGACTGACTACCATCGGTGATCACACAGCTTTACTATGGTGGGATCCTGTTTTCTGTGTTGCTGGATTCCCGAGATTTTCATTTGCAGGACTTTTACAGGAGTTCATTTCCAAATTTTAGAGCAAGTTCTTAGTAGCCTGCTGAAAGATTTGATCACTGCTTTAGATTTTGATGTTAATTAAAAACATATTGATTCTTATCAAACATGTCAAACCATCCGGGCTCTTTTTGTACCACTTCAATTAATACCAACAGTACTTCAGTAAGTTTTTAACCTCACTTTTCTCTTCTGTTCCAGGTGATCCGTGGGTTGATTTGCCATGTCGGAGGAACCAGAGCTGTACGATGTGGATCAGTTTGATCCACCACCTGATCCTGACCTCGTCTGCTGTATTTGCCAGGGAGTTCTAAACAACCCAGTTGAAAGCCCTTGTCGCCATGTCTTTTGTCGCTTGTGCATCGAGAGGTGGCTACAGAATCGCAGAACCTGTCCAAACTGCCGTGAACGGATGGGGGCCAGAGACCTGAAAGCAGTACTTCCAGTCCTGCAAAACGTTATCAATCGTCTGACTCTCAAATGTAAATTTCGGGACTTTGGATGCTTGGATAAGATTCCACTGGAGATATTTCGCCTGCATGTTGCCTCCTGTGATTTTGACATGGTGAAATGTCGCTTCAAGAACTGTGGTGCAATGATGTTGAGAAAACTTATTAAAACACACGAAGATGTCAGCTGCATTTTCAGAGAAACCAGGTGCAATAAAGACTGTGAACTGATGGTACCCTTCAATGACTTGAACTCTCATGACTGCATGTTGCTGTTAAAGCAACGGTTAGCTGGTAAGTGTCTTGTTCTGATCTTTAAAAAGTGCATAATAGCCGAGCTGATCAGCCCATTCCCCATAAATATTCCTTGCGAGAACTGTCCTTCTATCCACCAGCCTGATAAAAAATCACTGGATAGATGGTTAAGTTAAAATCAGTCCCTGTAGGGAAAACTCCCCTTGGTGATCAGCCATATCCAGGCCTTAAGGGATCAAAATTTACACCCATCTCTGACAGGTAATTTTTGAAAGAGACCGGTACAGAAATAAAGTACCTTTCTCCAGTGACAGGTTGACAATGATTTTTTTTTTTGGTGTTCAAAACATATCTTTGACAAAATTCAGCTGCTAATTAGTGCATGGAAACAAGGTGTCATTATTTATTGGCAGCTTGCAACATGTAGCTTTGACAGTAATCTTGAATTACATGCACTTGACAATTTCAATGATCACATGTTCAGGTAATTCTTGAAGGTGACAGGTACGCTTTTTGGTCACCAGTCTCGTGTGACGGGTAAGTTATTTTGAATATTTGGACCCCTGCAGCAGCAGTCCATCATCCGAACGCCTGACACGATCATACGTAGAAACTTCTGCTCGTAGCCATGCGGTAACGGGTGATATCTGAGTGTAATAGGGCGTTTCCCAAATGGTCACATCCGATTGGTCCCGTTAGCTCCGACATCGGCGCAATCACATTCATAAAACGAAGACACACCTCCAGAAAGCGATCGATTGAAACGATACTTGGTGGGCCTCGGAGTGCCCCCATCACAAAATAAAAAGCATATCATTTTCCTGTGAACTGTCGCCAATTTTATTTTTTAGAAATATGTTAGGCCTCTTGTAATATGATTTTTCTTAAGGAAAACAAAGAAGCATGCTCCATTAGAGTGAGAAATAAAATGGCTAATTCGCACAACTTCGGTTTGGTCTCCCACAGTCTTGCGCCTCGAGCATGTCGAGCGCTTAAGTGAAATTGACACGTCTCCTGCCTGAGATTTCCAGGTCAAAGTATTTGAATACGGACAATTTCATTGGCTCGTTTAAATGGAGCGGACATGCGACTTGATTCTTGGGGAAGCTGGTATCGGGCGAAATACACGGAGAATGAAGACATTGAGCTAAGGGTAGTGTGAAGTGAAACGTGAAATGCACTTAGCAAGCTAAGATGCAGCAGTCCATCATTCAACCTCCTGTCATTCATTGCCCATCATGAAACCAGGTTGTATCATGCAATAGCGAGTTTTGTCCACTGTGAAACGAGGTCGTATAATGCGATAGCGAGTTCTGGTCATCTATCTGCTAACTTTTGTAAGCTGTACAATATCTCCAGTTCCAGGTCAGACTGGTAACAAACTTTGGATAGATGCATTACGTTAAACATGGGGCAAAAAGAAACCCTATTCATTTTGAGGTCAAAAGTTTGAAGGTCAAGGTCACTGTGACCGAAAACCAGTAATCATTGATTACTTGAAGGATTATTGTCAGGCTTTCCAAATTCATATCATATGCAACGGACAACGGGTTTGAAGACTATTGAAGAAGACTGACGTGACCTATTTCTTTCAGGTCCTATTTATTGGTGATATCCTTTGAAGGATTACATCTAGGCTCTTCAAATTAGTACTACCTAGTATGTAACTTGTGATGAGCTAGAAACCTTGCAAATTGTGCGATATGTTTCTCCTAAGTTTTGGTTTCTGCGGTTTGGGGTGGGGGACTCGGAACAGAATTGTTCTGTAGCACACAGAGAGAAAAGCAGAGAAATTAATCTCTTTATGTCTGAACACTCTGTCATCAGGTCAGACCTTCAGTAGGCGGCCATAACCCATAAACATGATAAGAGAATCTCTCCATCTGTAATTGAAAGACCATATTCAAAATGCAACTGACGATATAAAGAGGTAAAATAAGCAATGAAGTGCAAGGCATAAAATATGTGGTATAGCCTTTTGCAATTATTGAAATGCTGTCAATTTGGAAGATCTGTGAACAAAATGCGAAAACTGTTTGCGCTGGTAAGTTGTACTATTTCTCATTATGATTCGTTTTCCCGTTTTAGATGAAACAGAAGAGCGGAACAAGCTCTGTGCTCAAATTGATGAATTGATGGAGAGCCAGGCAGACTTGAAGAAACAGATGGAAGAGGTGCGGCAGCAACTCGCTGACCGACGAAATCGCCGGCGAGGACGATGGAGTGGGTCCTCTTTCAGCAGTGCCTCGTCGAGACGGAATTATTCAACTGACTCATGGGATTCAGATACAGATTTCACTGATTTCACCCCAGATGAAATCTTCATGTCCATGACAAGCCCAGCCAACAACCAACAGGAAACCACTAATCCACCAGCCGAAACTGACCACTCGAGAGACAGAGACACAAGCACAGGACCCAGCTACGTGGACATAGATAGTGAGATCTCCTTCAATTTGAGAGGTCGTCGTCGCCCAATCACGTCTTCACCATCTGCACCTCCACCTGATCACAGTGCGGCAGAAGATGCCATGAGTATCAGTGAGCCTGAGGCACCTGAAATTGGTGTTTCGACCTCCCAAACCAGCAGCCGCATAGAAGAGATGGAAAACTCTGGACTGATGAGGGTTGTAACATATGATGAAGACAGTAGTAATCAACAGTCTGATATGGCAGCATCCACTAGTGCAAATGGATCACAAGAAAATGATCCAGGCTCACCTGAAGATGCTGAGGGAAGAGACAGTTACAGTACGATGGGAAATGCACCATCCCCTAACAGGTCTTCCCCACTTTACAGAGCATCCCCAGCTTACAGCGGATATCCACTTTACAGAGCATCCCCGGCATACAGTGGTAGTCCAGCTTACAGAGCATCCCCAGCATACAGTGGTAGCCCAGTTTACAGGGCATCTCCGGCTTACAGTGGATCTCCTCTTTACAGATCAAGCCCATATTACAGAACATCCCCTGCTTACAGATCCGATCCAAGAAGCCCTGTTTTGCGAAATGCTAGCCCTACTGCTAGAACTCCGATAACAAATTCATCTTCTCTGTATCAAAGCACAGATGATCAGAACTTTGCAGTTGTGAATAACTCGGAATTCAGTCCGAATCGGGAAGAACATTCCAGATCACACACAAGAAGTCGATCTAGATCAAGGTCAACTAGTGGTAGTCCTCCACGACCACCTAGTATAAGTCCTCTGAGGTCATACAGCAGAAGTCCATTGACACCCTGCAGGAGAGGCCACACCATGTCCAATGGTAGAAACCATTCGAGATCACGCAGTAGAAGCCATTCGAGATCACACAGCAGAAGCCATTCGAGATCACACAGCAGAAGCCATTCGAGATCTCGTAGCAGAAGTTATTCACGGTCATACAGTAGAAGTCATTCAAGGTCATTCAGTAGAAGTCCTCAGCGATCGAACAGGAGAAGCAGATCAAGATCATTTAGTAGAAGCCGTTCACGGTCATTTGACGGGAGTCATTCCAGAACACGTGCCAGATCTTTGTCTAGATCTTCTAGCTCTGCAAGATCAGTCCGACGAAGCTCCTCACCCATTCAGCATAGTCATTCACCTTCATACAGTAGAAGTCGGAGTCCTGTGCCTGTATCCAATAGAAATCACTCTGGGTCAGACGGAAGCCATTCACAGTCTGGCAGAAGCCAATCGAGGTCGAGGAGTAGGAGTTATTCAAGATCACCATCTAGATCATTCAGTGGGAGTCGCTCAAGATCACGAAGTAGAAGTTCTTCACATTCCCCGTACAGAAGTCCATTTGAGTCCACTTTATCACGATCGGTAAGCAGGAGTCCTTCAAAATCTCATGATGCAAGTTCGACACGATCCCAATCGGTGGATCCTGAATTCAGCTCTGGTAGTCCCAGTAGCCCAACAGAAGAGCAGGACAGTACTCTGTCTCATGATGATACCCAGGAAAATCCGACATCCTCAATTACTCCAGACAGTTCATCCCAAGTAAATGATGGAAGTCGTGTGCAAACATCTTCCCTGTCGGGGGACGAGAGTAAGGAAACAGAGGAGGAACAACTGTCAGATTGTAGGAGTTCCGTATCAGAAAGTGATACCCTCTATCAGCTTGCTGAAGATAGCCTTGCCAGAAGCAGTTACGAAAGTTGTAGTGACCGGTCTGTTGGAGGTCGGGGAACCGACAGGGTAAGTGGCAATACGACCATGGCGACACCAGAATCTGGAGACCGACAAGATTCTAATGATGACACCACATCATCATCTCATTATAGGCCCTCGGAAAATAACTACTCCAGCCCCAAGGAATCAACTTCTCCAAACCATACCTACAACCTTTATAACCATGCAGAGAAGATTGACATGAGCCTCCGCGGAAGTCCTTCAGTCTCCTGCAGAGTGTCTGGTGCTGGAGATGAGAACTCGACCAAGCCATCAACGTCGACGGACAGTCTCGCTCGAAGGAAAGAAGACACAGGGAGGAATGTTTACCACGATAGTGCATCAGCTATTCCACCAAGAGTTACATCAGCCATTCTACCGATAGAACGTTCTCCTGAAGAAAATCTGAGTGATTATGCGGATGATGTTGTTGTCTCTAGTGGACGCAGATCCAAGGGCAAAAGTAGCTCAAGGCAAGACAATAGCAAGAAGACCGCTCTCAAATCCAGCGCTGATAATTCTAAGTTGGATTATGTATGTGATTCTACTGTAGGTAATTTACTTCATGTTGACAATGGCATTCCGAGGCAAACTCTCTCTCCAAGAAACCGAAATATTGATTCAGCTGGGTCAAATAACATTCCTACAACTTCTGAGACCAATTCCCCACGTAAAAAGAAGCCAAAGAACTCGATACTGTCCAGGCGACGTCACCTCCCTGATGCTGCTGATTCTGAAGAAGAAACTTCGACTCCTATAAGAAAAAAACCAAAGCATGTGCCTGCCTCAACAACCGTATCTGTCGGAGGCAGCGGGCTCCAGTCAGCTGTTAACATGGGGAACGCCCAAGTCGGTCAAACTCTTAGCTTAAAAATTGACCTGTCGTTGAATATGCAACAATTCTCCGCAGCTGGGACTAGTGGCAACACTGGTCAGGGCATCGGAAATCACTCAAAGCATAAAACCCAGCCATTGTCTCACTCATCTACCGTTGCTCAACAGAAGAAACAAAATGTTCAAACTCATAAACCAAGGGTATCGAGCTCGCAGACCCACCATGGTGTACGGTTATCACGGGACGACCAGACCACCACAAGAGATGAAACTAGTCGGGCCCCAAGAGAGAACGTTAGAAGTTCCAATACATCGACCAACAAACTGTCTTGTCAGACCATTCGACACGATCAGCGGCCCCCACTTGGACGATCTATTGGACGAACCGAGTCTACACGGGCGAACAGCGAAACTGGTAGAGAACGGCTTCTAGTTCGTCTACCGACATTCAATCGGCTATCCATGTTTGATGATACTGATGAGAGTAGTGATAATTCATGGAGACCCGATGACGGTCCTGGAGACAGTGATGATACTGTTTCAGAAGATATCGAATCAGATAGTAGCTACGAGGTGGTGGTGCCTAAAACGATTGGCCAAATTTTGGACGAGTATGCCAATGATGTTAATGATGATAGTGACGACACATGGTCGCCTGATTCAGATGATTAGTGTATGGATTCAAAAGTGCTAGAAATAGTTAAAGGAGAACTCACCTGAACATGTTTTTTGCTCTAAATATCCTTTATCATTTCTTTGTGTAGTGACATGTTTTATGGGAATAATCCATTTTATGTCGGAGATAGAGCTCTAACCAACTTTAGGGTGCACCATTAGATACGTGTTGCGGTAAAATTTCGTCAGATGTGTGAGAGAATAGCGTTGAGCGGAATTGATGTTAGCATTGTGGCGAAGAACATGTGATCCTGCGAAATGATGTCGCCTCTGTTAGGTCGCATGGAAGAATAAGAAAGTCACGGTCCATAGAGCCTTGCTTTTGTGTACAAGGAAGGTGGTGCACTTCGCGAAGTAAACACATCCCAAATGATCACATCTAATGGATTATTACCGTGGAACATCTTATTTCATGGAGCATATGTGTGGTGAAAATTTCTGAAGTAAAATGAGGTTGAGGAAACGTTTCCCTTGAATATATCCGACAGCAAAATTCGTGCTTTCTTGAAAACTATCTACGGTTCCTGAAATTGTGATTGACTTGTATATATTCAATTGTTCTGTGACATTTGAACATGCTTTCTGGTGACAGTGATATGTTTGGATTATCATGGTGATACTATCTGCAAGATTATTAGCACAGTTAACGTTACAGTTCTCTTTCAGTCAAATTTTATTAGGCTTATAATTGTGGTACTTGGGTAAAATTGTTCGTTCTTCTGTGATCTGCAAAACTGTGATGAGCAATGAGCTTTGGTTGTGTCCTAAGTCACTCGCAAACTGATTTTATAATTACATATTTTTGAAAAATAAAGAAACTGATATATAATATATATATATACACTGGATATATATGTACATATACTTTGTGGGGTATAGTACATACCGGTGTGAAAGGGAAGAGTGTCTGAAGAAAAAATATATGGTACCTAGGTAAGACATAATTGCAGTCATCATAGGGGATACATTATAATATAATTATATTCCTACATTGTGACACCCTGCCAGAAAATACTGGCTCAGACATTGTTTCCCGATTTGGAACTCGGGGGTAAGACATTTTCCTAAGTGAGAATTTAGTTTTCTGGAATATGTGATTAATACATCAGTTTATGAGTGTCGTAGATTGTGTCGTAATTCAATAATCAGTCATCCTGTTATCGAACGCAGCTGCATAGGTTACGATATTCTGTATCTCAACTCTTTTGAATTTGAGTATTCTGTAAACGACATGAAGATTCTTCAAATGAATCCTCGATATGCAATGTCGCCTCATAACAGATATGTACACCGGCTACATGTGATTTGTTTTTTTTGGAAATCAAGAGTCCAGTAAAATGAACAGTTTCATCGATTCCAGTCAGTCGAGTTCATATTGTCAAAGTTACATTTAGATATATATTCTATCCAGAATATATGCCTGTCTTGTTCACAGCTGTCGAATATACAAAGAATAAAAAAAATACCACCACTTTTTTTTTATGTGAGACATACACACAGTTTATCATATCGTATTCACCAATAGAAAGCTCTCTAGCCCACAGTCTGAACACCTTGCTCTTCAATGGTTAGTCAGGCTGTTTTTTAGGTGCAATTTCATTTATTTTCAGGTTTCCTGAATTTAACAAAATTGGATAAAAGCCAGTACACGGGACCAAGTTTTCCTTGTCCAGTTTTCATCTGTCCATGTGAACGACTAACCACAATCTTCTACAAATTCTCCGAATTACTGGTTTCTTAAATCGTGTGTACGAGTAACCAGTTTAGTTGCTTGAAGCATTCGGTCATCCATTTATATTCGAGTAGACCTATAGAATCCGTTTCTTGCAACAATTGTCGGGTGAAGAGGCCAAATCCCCACTCATACCCGATTGATCACACACCGGTGCTGCGGCACGATTCCTTCTCGGAGGTGGAACTGGGCGATCAGGTATCACCAAACAATCTTCATCGTCGCTAATGTTGGGGGAAATGTCACTGTCAGAGTTCTTTTCACGCTTGGTTTGTTCAGGAGAAGGTGATGCTGTCACTTCACATGGTCCCTCTCTCAAGTCTACAGGGAGTAGGAGATTATGGTGAAGTGTCTGAGACCTACCACTTTTGTCTGTAGGGGCAACAATATATACAGAAATTTCTGGGTTAGGCTGCCTTTCTACGCGGTATACAATGTCGTCCCACTTATCAGCCAGCTTGTGGCGACCTTTCAGTCCGACCTTCCTGACCAAGATGGGGTCACCAATCTGAAGCACAGCCCCTTTCAGGCGATGATCGTAGGCTTTAGAACGTTTGGAGGGAGGGAGGGAGGGAATTTGGCTTAATTACAACACATATAAGGGAAGTGGGAAGAGGTGCCGACATACTGACAGCGTCATGATTTCACAGAAAAGTCTTCTGGTAAACCTATTCTAAAGCACATGCCAAGAACCTAACGACTCGTGATATGTACTCAAGTTTGTTTCACTCATATGGTGACAGTCAGTTTGGTTGGTGGAGGAAGCTGGAGTACCCAGAGAGAACCACCGCCCTTCGGCAAGTAACTGACAAACTTTCACACATGGACCAGCTGGGCTCGAACCCGTGCCAGTTAAGCGGTGTGAGACTAGCGGTCACCAGCGAAGCACCTTAGACCAGTCGGCCACCGAGGGCCCTCTAGAACGTTTGACCGCTGATTGTGAGCCCTTCTCCTTTGCTAACTGTTGACAGTAGTCAATTTTATCCGCCAGATCTTGAACGTAACATGTGTAAGATAAGACCTCCTGTTGGCAACCGAAGCCAAAGGCAATATCCACCGGGAGTCTAGGTTCTCTGCCAAACATTAACCTATATGGGGAAAATCCTGTTGCCTCATGTGGAGAGCAGTTATAGGCTTTAACAAGAGTGGCTAGATGTTGCTTCCACTTGCTTTTCTGGTCACCTGCCAGTGTCCCTAACATTTTCAGGAGTGTTCTGTTTAGCCTCTCACAGGCACCATTGCCCATGGGATGATATGGGGTGGTTCGACTTTTTTGGATCCCCATAAGCGCACACAGTTCCTTGATTACACGACTCTCAAAATTTCCTCCCTGATCAGAGTGTATTGTTTGAGGGACTCCATACTGCGTTATGAAGCTGTCATATAGTGTTTTGGCAGTCGTTTTAGCAGTCTCATTCCTGGTGGGGACCACTTGTGCAAATTTGGTGAAGTGATCCGTTATCACTAGCAGGTGTTCGTAACCACTCGACGGTTCTATTGTCAAGAAGTCCATAGACACAACTGCAATGGCTGGTTTGTGATGAATGGCATAAGTGGCGCTTTATCGGGCACACCCTTTCTACACAAGCATCAACGGCAATGTTTCACCTTGTCTTCGACGTCTCTGGACAATCCTGGCCAGTAGAAGCGATCTTGCATCAATTTCAATGTTTTGTCCCTACCAGGGTGTCCCATTCTTTCATGTAGCTCATGTGAGATCCTATCCCTATGCTCAACAGGTACCACCAGTTGCTTGTTGACACTCTGCACCAGTCCTACGGTAGAGAAGTCCATCTTCCAATGAGAGCTTTTCCCATTGGCTCACCAACTTATTGATTTCAGGATCCATTGTAGAACCTTTCAGAGGTTTCTGCCCTTTTTCAAGCATACCAACCACCACATTAATAGCTGGGTCGCGTCCCTGTGCCCTTTGACGTCCACTTCCTCAATCGCTTCACTTCCAGCTAGGTTTAGCTCCTCTGTGTCAGAAGATCTTGTGTTCAGTCCCAGACACTTGACATAACCGTCATCTTCCAATCCAGAGGATACAGCCTGAACTAAATCTTGTTCAACTCGTAGCCTGGACAACGCATCCGCATCTCTGTTGGTGGTCCCAGGCTTGTAATGAATGAAAAATTTGTATGACCCAAGCTGAGCCAGCCACCTGTGCCCTGTTGTGTCTAACATAGCGGAGGTGAGGACACAGGTGAGGGGGTTATTGTCAGTCCATACCTCAAAGTTTTGTCCATACAGGTAGTCCCGAAATTTCTCTACCACCGCCCACCTCAAAGCTAGAAATTCGAGTTTATGTGCTGGATAATTCTTCTCTGAAGGGGATAAGCTCCTGCTTGCATAGGCTATGACTCTTAGAGATGCCGTCCTGTTTCTGGTAAAGGACTGCCCCGAGTCCTTCAGTGCTCGCATCTGTATGGAGCTCAAAAGGGAGTAGATAGTCTGCAAAACCTAAGATGGGTGTTGTCAACTTGTCCTTTAGTAACTCAAATGCTTGTTGTTGTGACTCTCCCCATTGATACTCAGCCGAAGGTGGTTTCTTGCCTCGACGTTTCCTTCATCACCCTTGAGGAGCTTGTGTAAAAGCTGAGACAGTAAAATCCAGTCTGAGCTCCTTAGCATTTCGTGGTACTTGCCAGTTGACGACTGCAGCAATTTTGTCCGGGTATGTACGCACTCCCTGCTCAGACACGATATGACCAAGATAATTTACCTCACTTTTGAGGAACTGGCATTTGTTTGGTTTGATTTTCTGTCCAAATGATTGCAGCCGTCTCAAAACCGCCTCTAACCTCTCCATGTGCTCATCTAGGGTCTTTGAAAAGATCAGTAGGTCGTCCAGAAAAACAAGACAAGTTTGCAAATGAAGGTCACCGAGGCACATCTGCATTAACCTCTGGACGGTTGCTGGACTGTTTGTAAGCCCAAATGGCATTACGTTAAATTAAAAAAATCCAAGAGGTCCAACACTGAAGGTGGTTCTTTCTCTGTGTTCCTCTGCTACCTCGACTTGCCCAAATCCTGACTTGAGGTCAAGCACAGTAAACCACCTGGCCCCAGCCATGGCATCCATGGTCTCATCCAGACCATGGAGGAAGAGCAAATGCGTCTCGTTTTGTCCTGCAATTTAATTCTTTATAGTCGATACACAGTCTTAAACACAGTCTCTTTTACGTACCAATGCAACGGGAAAAGCCCATGGGCTGTTAGATGGACGAATAGTGCCACTGTTCAGCGTCCCGTTAAGATGATCGCGGACTTCTTGGTACAGTGATGGGGGTATACGCCGGTGTCTAATTTTGATTGGGGTGACATCATCTACATTTATCTGGTGTTTCACTTTGTCAGTGCGTTCATAAATCATGTCATGTTTCGAAAAAGCAGTGTGATATTTCCTCACCAGATCCTGCAATGACGTACGCTCAATCTGTGGCCAATCAAACTCTTCCATCCAGGACTCGTCCATAGGTTCCGTGTCAACTATCTCTTGATGCTCTTGAGGGTCGCCCATGATCGTACAGGTGTGAACACTACCAACAGAAGATTTAGCCGATATCTCTATTGTGTCCATGGACGTGTTGGTGAATTCCAGTTTAATCCTAGTTGTCCTATTTGGCGTTTGCAGCTCCCTAACTGTTGTAACCATCACCGAGTCGGCAGGAAACTTAGAACTGTTTGACCTTTCTGTAAGGATAGTCACATAGTCATGCTATTGTAATACCGAATTACATCACTATAAGCGACAAGCCGCTCATCAAGTATATATACCTACCGTATTACAATGTTTTCTGTAAAGAATAATTGTTATATATTTATTTGCAACCGCAACGTTTTCTGTAAAAGCAATTAATTTTAGGAGACACAATAATGAGCTGCGCTCACTGTGCTCCAATTACTTTGTGTAATAAACGTTGTATAAACCAAGGATAGTCACAGCACATCAGTGCACCTTCAAACGGGTAATGCCACTGACTTCAGTATAACCGTTTCACCTGGACCAATAGATTCTGCTTTGGTAACTTTGACAGTTCCCAGAAACCCATTTCCGGAGCTGAGCGTATTAGCCTGAGAAATACTGTGGAATGCCATCCGCCATGCATCGTCCATGTCACGGAGTTCTCGGCCTTGGCTGCCTTCCATGGAGTCCCGAATTACCCTTGTTCCAAGCACAACTGTCACATCAACGCTGTATGCCTCGCCTGGCACCACCAAGGCATCTACTGCATGAACTTCTCCAGGCCTTATTTCAATCTCCATTTCAACATAGCCGTCATAAGGCATGATGTACCCACCAGTGGTTTCTATCGTAATCAGTGTCTGCAAGTCATGAACAACAATGTGAGGTAAGTTCCTACTGAGGAAATTTCCAGAAACTGTTGTAACGTCCGCACCAGTGTCAATACGGGCTTTGCATTCCACACCTTCCACATGAATCCAGTTAAGTGTTTTCTCACCAACTAATCTGGTTTTCCACTGCAGTTTGATGGCTAGGGCTTGACTCGTCGCCTAATACCCGCCCCCCAGTACTTGGCGTTCCCCGTTTCCCTGCTGTTTTCATTTAAGTGGACAGCTTCTTTGATAATGTCCTTCCTGTTTACACCTTTAGCATTTTCCAGGGAGATTATACTGCCCACCACCATACTGGGATGTTTCTAGACTACCCACTCTCTGTTCCAGACCAATTAACTTTCGGATAATGCTGTCAAGTTTTAAATCGTCAGTAGACTGCTGATGGATCTTTGCTTTGGTTTGTCCTTTACAGTTCCGGGGCTTTGCCTCATGTTCAACTTTTCTGGCTGCTGTGAGCAATTCATTATAGGGTGACCCATCAAATTTATGCCTGATGGCACCGCGAACTTCAACGTCCTTCAGCCCACGCCAGAATTTTGTACGCAGCATGTCGCTGGCATCATTCAAAACAGTCCCTTGCTCCTGTGCCAGTCTCAGTCTCCGCACACCTAGGCGGCAGCCCCAAAAGATGACATTTGCCTCTTTCTGTCGAGCACTATAGAAATCCTCGAGCAAGGCTTCGGATGTAAATACGTTCCCGAAAATAGTGTCGAACTTTGTTAGAATATTTTCCACACTTGCTCCAGGTCCCAAATTCAAGAGAACAGTTCCAGCAGTGCCCTTCAATGAATTACGGATAGCAGCAGTTATCACATTTTGGGGGTATTTTGGCCCAAAGCCATGAGTGGCTGATTCCTCGTTTTCATAAAATATGATATCAGGGACTTATAACTTCAACGACACAAGCATCGTTGCTAAAATATTTAGCGATGTCCTCTTTGTTTAGTGGGATTTTGAACCCTCTGGCCCAAATGCTGTGTTCTACAGATGCCATGTTTTGGTTCTGTTTTCTTCACCCAGCCCCACGTTGGGCGCCGATGTTACAGGAAATAATTCCAACTATCAATGTCAGAACACTTCAGTATCTTTATTCTTGGCTGGGTATAATAGGCACCTGCAATGACACAAGTACAGTACACTTACACCTAAGGGAAAATCCGAATGACTACCAACTACACAACCTGGACGGTGTGGTCGCCATTCACTTCCCTCAAACCGCGTGTACATCACGTGTTACATAATACTTGATCTCAATACTTCAAATCTTGGACTAGATTTACTCAGAAACACCCAAACATTATCTTTATATTAATGAAAGCTAATGTTGAATGCCTAAGCGTTGTATTTCTGCTCAATCCTATGATTTAAGGTCCAAATACAGAAATTATAAAATGAGGATGTACCTCCTTTTTAGCCCACCGTCACCAGATGGTGGGCTGTTAAAATCACTTTTCGCCCGTCGTCCGTCTGTAAACAATTCTTGTTATCGCGATTTCTCAGGAACTACTTCACGGATCTTTCTCAAATTTGGTACACAGGTTCCCCTTGGGGTCTAGTTGTGCAAGATACC
The DNA here is from genome assembly GCA_036873755.1 of Hanleya hanleyi. Classification (NCBI taxonomy): domain Eukaryota; kingdom Metazoa; phylum Mollusca; class Polyplacophora; order Lepidopleurida; family Hanleyidae; genus Hanleya; species Hanleya hanleyi. The sequence goes on from JAVTVY010012664.1 coordinate 29,539, forward strand.
TTTTCTGGTCAGATTCGAAAATCCAATATGGCCACAAGGCGGCCATCTTGGATTTCCCCATCGCAATTTCTCAGGAACTACTGCACGGATCTTTCTCAAGGTTGGTACACAGGTTACCCTTGGGGTCTAGTTGTGCAAGAGACCTTTTCTGGTTCGATTCGAAAATCCAATATGGCCACCAGGCAGCCATCTTGGATTTCCCCATGAAACTTTATCGTCATTTCTCAGGAACTACTGCATGGGTCTTTCTCAAATGTGGTAAACAGGTTCCCCTTGGGGTCCAGTTTTGCAAGATACATTTTTCGGTCCGATTCGAAAATCCAATATGGCCACCAGGCGGCCATCTTGGATTTCCCCTTGAAAATTTGTTATCGTAATTTCTCAGGAAGTACTGCTCGAATCTTTCTCAAATTTGGTACACAGGTTCCCTTTGGGGTCTAGTGCAAGATACCTTTTGTGGTTCGATTCGAAAATCCAATATGGCCACCAGGCGGCCATCTTGGATTTCCCCATGAAACTTTGTTATTGTGATTTCTCCGGAACTACTGCACCGATCTTTCTTAAAGTTGGTACACAGATTCCCCTTGGGGTCTGTTTGTGCAAGATACCTTTTTCGGTCCGATTCGAAAATCCAATATGGCCACAAGGCGGCCATCTTGGATTTCCCCATGAAACTTTGTTATTGTGATTTCTCCGGAACTACTGCACCGATCTTTCTCAAAGTTGGTACACAGATTCCCCTTGGGGTCTATTTGTGCAAGATGCCTTTTCTGGTCCGATTCGAAAATCCAATAGTTGGTACACAGATTCCCCTTGGGGTTTATTTGTGCAAGATGCCTTTTCTGGTCCGATTCGAAAATCCAATATGGCCACAAGGCGGCCATCTTGGATTTCCCCATGAAACTTTGTTATCGCGATTTCTCAGGAACTACTGCACGGATCTTTTTCAATGTTGGTACACAGGTTCCCCTTGGGGTGTAGTTGTGCAAGATACCTTTTCTGGTCCGATTCGAAAGTCCAATATGGCCACCAGGCAGATAGCTTGGATTTCCCCTTGAAGCTTTGTTATTGTCATTTCTCAGGAACTACTGCATGGATCTTTCTCAAATTTGGTACACAGGTTCCCCTTGGGGTCTAGTTGTGCAAGATATCTTTTTCGGTCCGATTCGAAAATCCAATATGGCCACCAGGCGGCCATCTTGGATTTCTCCTTGAAACTTTATCGTGATTTCTCAGGAACTACTGCACGGATCTTTCTCAACTTTGGTACACAGGTTTCCCTTGGGGTTTAGTTGTGCAAGATACCTTTTCTGGTCCGATTCGAAAATCCAATATGGCCACAAGGCGGCCATCTTGGATTTCCCCATGAAACTTTGTTATCGTCATTTATCAGGAAGTACTGCATGGATCTTTCTCAAAGTTGGTACACCGGTTCCCCTTGGTGTCTAGTTGTGCAAGATACCATTTTCGGTCCGATTCGAAAATCCTATATGGCCACTAGGCGGCCATCTTAGATTTCCCTATGAAATCATGTTATCGTGATTTCTCAGGAAGTACTGCATGGATTTTTCTCAAATTTGGTACACAGGTTTCCCTCATGGTCCTGTTGTGCAAGGTACCTGTTTTGGTCCAGGTGGCCATTTTGAATTTCCCCTTGATGTTGTTATCGTGAATTCTCAGGAATTACTATATGGATCTTTGCGAGATTTGGTACACAGGTTCCCCTTGTGGTCTAGTTGTGCAAGATATCTTTTCTGGTCCGATTCAAAAATCCAATATGGCCACCAGGCAGCCATCTTGGATTTTCCCATGAAACTTTATTGCAATTTCTCAAGAAGTACTGCATGGATCTTTCTCAAATTTGGTGCACAGGTTCCTCTTGGTGACTAGTGCAAGATACCTTTTCTGGTCCGATTCGAAAATCCAATATGGCCACCAGGCAGCAATCTTGGATTTTCCCATGAAACTTTTGTTATCGTGGTTCCTCAGGAAGGACTGCATGAATCTTTCTCAAATTTGTTACAGAGGTTACCCTTGTGGCCCAGTTGTGCAAGATACCTTTTTTGGTCCGATTCGAATATCCAATATGGCCACCAGGTGACCATCTTGAATTTCTCCTTGAAACATTGTTATCGTGAATTCTCAGGAACTACTTCATGGATCTTTCTGAAATTTGGTACACACGTCCCACATGGGGCCTACTTGTGCAAAATAATTTTTTGGTCTGATTTGAAAATCCAAGTTACGCTTCAAATTAATACGGTATTCTCGAGTTGTGACATTGCATCTCAAGAGTCGGAGGATCAAACTGTGGGGCATATTCTATGTATTGACTATAGAGAATATGCATACCTTCACCTTCTATCTCAAGGAGTTCAAACGGTTCCGAATTAAAATGTATTTCTTCAAATTTTAAATCAGTTTACTTTAGTCCATGCCGTTGCAAGTGAACTGCCCAGCCCCACCGTTTCGTCTGCTGACGGGTCGGCAACACGAAGGGACGTCACTGACTCTTGTGACACAACGTCACAACTCGACAACTGTAGACTACTGCATGTTTTGATTCAAGGGAGATAATCCGGATTCAGACACTTTCAAGGTTTCAACATTACTGCACGGACCGGATGCCTTCAGTATTAAGTTTTGTACCATCTTACTATTTTCGAGCATGGTGTCTGAAAAGAGATATCTCAAACTAGCCCAGTAAACAGAACAGAAGTAACATTCATTCCTAATTATAAAATCTTTAGTTACGTTTCATAACTCGTACCAAAGTGTCAAAGACATTTGTCTTCGCTTCCAGTACCCAATGATGGCACGTGCAAAGAAAAGTGTCCCTTTTTCGATCGTTTTCGTTCAAATTTGAAATTCTGCAAACAAAATTACAAATGAATCGTTTGTTCTTAGTAACAATGGACAAAAAGATCCTCTTGTCATAAGCTTACAATTATCGGACAACGGTGGGCGCCAAGATCCTTCAGGATCTCGTTACACTACTAATGCATTTCACCATACATGTGTTGCTGTTGTTACTTTACGTGACTGGCATTCTGGTCTGCCAAATGAACTAGAATTACTATCAACAGCAATTTGTGAGTGGCAAAACTACTTGACTAACCTGTGTGTAATGACACAAAGTACAGTACACTTACACCTGCAGTTCACGGTTTGAGAACTGCACGGGAAAACCCCAATGACTACCAACTACACATTGAACCTGAACGGTGTGGTCGCCATTCCCTTCCCTGACACCGCGTCACAATGCTTCAAGACTGTAATTCAGACTTATTATTTGCAGAAGTGTTCATAGTTATATTTAATTCGAAATAGAACTGTCAACAGAATCTTGAAAAAGAACAGAAGTTCAAGAAAATAAATGCTGTCATTCAGATTAGTTTTGCAAACAGAGTCCATTGGTATGCTGTCCACTGTACACAGGGGCTCGTATCCGGAATGTACCCTTTCGCATTTGAATCAGGGAAAAGTAAATGATGTATTCTTAGCTAGGTTGCTAGGTAACTCGTGGTTGTACAAGACGTTCGTAAAGTTAGACCGCGGTTCGCAGTTCGCAGTTCGTTATTCGAGGGGACCAGTCATTATTTCTTCAGACATGGAGAAAAACATCTGTATTTTCTTTATTATGAGTATTTTGAACTCCAAACTCTGCATAGTAAGAGAGAAAGTCCTGCTTCATATGTTTTCATAATCATATTCCAAATCTGACTCCAGGGGGCGCTGCTAGGGGCGCTCTTATGACTCTCTGGCTATCCGAATAGCGGTCTGGCCTATCTGAATAGCGGTCTACCTTGCCAGATCCGATAATACAAATGCTTCAAACTTGTAAATAGGACTGTTCTGAGAGTATATCACGAGCTAGTACATGGAGTCTTCAGTTCCCATATCGGTCGCCAGGGGGCGCTACTATGAATGACCGTTTACATGTCGGTCTGAATAGCGGTCTGTCCTATCTGAATAGCGCTCTAGATCGCCAGAGACAATAATATATACACTTCGAACTTATAAATAGGTATAATGAGAGAGTATTTCATGGGTTACAAGTTGGAGTCATCAGTCCCTACATCGGACGCTAGGGGGCGCTACTACGAATGACCGGTCCGTTTACATGCCGGTCTGAATAGCGGTCTGACCTATCTGAATAGCGGTCTGGCCTATCTGAATAGCGGTCTAGCTTGTCAGAGCCGAAAATATAAATGCTTGGATCTTAAATATAGGAATGTCGAGAGAGCATGCCATCGGCTAAAAGATTGAGTCTTCAGTTCCTTTATCGGGCGCCAAGGGGCGCTACTATGAATGACCGTTTACATGTCGGTCTCAATAGCGGTCTGCCCAATATGAATAGCGGTCTAGATCGCCAGAGACAATAATATAAACATTTCGAACTTATAAATAGGTATAATGAGAGAGTATTTCGTTGGCTACAAGTTGGAGTCATCAGTCCATACATCGGACGCTAGGGGGCGATACTACGAATGACCGTTTACATGCCGGTCTGAATAGCGGTCTGGCATATCTGAATAGCGGTCTGGCCTATCTGAATAGCGGTCTAGCTTGTCAGAGCCGAAAATATAAATGGTTGGAAGTTAAAAATGGGCATGTCGAGAGAGCATGCCATCGGCTAAAAGATGGAGTCTTCAGTTCCTTTATCGGGCGCCAGGGGGCGCTACTATGAATGACCGTTTACATGTCGGTCTGAATAGCGGTCTGTCATATCTGAATAGCGGTCTAGATCGCCAGAGACAATAATATATACACTTCGAACTTAAAAATAGGTATAATGAGAGAGTATTTCATGGGCTACAAGTTGGAGTCATCAGTCCCTACATCGGACGCTAGTGGGCGCTGCTACGAATGACCGTTTACATGTCGGTCTGAATAGCGGTCTGTCTTATCTGAATAGCGGTCTAGATCGCCAGAGACAATAATATAAACACTTCGAACTTATAAATAGGTATAATGAGAGAGTTTTTCATTAGCTACAAGTTGGAGTCTTCAGTCCCTACATCGGACGCTAGGGGGCGCTACTACGAATGACCGTTTACATGCCGGTCTGAATAGCGGTCTGGTCTATCTGAATAGCGGTCTAGCTTGTCAGAGCCGAAAATATAAATGCTTGGATCTTAAAAATAGGCATGTCGAGAGAGCATGCCATCGGCTAAAAGATGGAGTCTTCAGTTCCTTTATCGGGCGCCAGGGGGCGCTACTATGAATGACCGTTTACATGTCGGTCTGAATAGCGGTCTGTCTTATCTGAATAGCGGTCTAGATCGCCAGAGACAATAATATATACACTTCGAACTTATAAATAGGTATAATGAGAGAGTATTTCATGGGCTACAAGTTGGAGTCATCAGTCCCTACATCGGATGCTAGGGGCGCTACTACGAATGACCGTTTACATGTCCGTCTGAATAGCGGTCTGTCTTATCTGAATAGCGGTCTAGATCGCCAGAGACAATAATATAAACACTTCGAACTTATAAATAGGTATAATGAGAGAGTATTTCATGGGCTACAAGTTGGAGTCATCAGTCCCTACATCGGACGCTAGTGGGCGCTGCTACGAATGACCGTTTACATGCCGGTCTGAATAGGGGTTTGTCCTATCTGAATAGCGGTCTGGCCTATCTGGATAGCGGTCTAGCTTGCCAGAGCAGAAAATATAAATGCTTGGAACTTGAAAATATTCATGTTGAGAGAGTATGTCATGCGCTATAAGATGGAGTCTTCAGTTTCTATATCGGACGCCAGGGGGCGCTACTATAAATGACCGTTTACATGTCTGTCTGAATAGCGGTCTGGCCTATCTGACCAACGGAGACAATAATATAAACACATTTTGGGGTGTAAAGGAAGGTGTCTGGTGTAGAAATGGACCATCCTTGGACCGTTTGAGGTGTCATCTTGAAGATTTTCATGTCAACTGTGGGGTCATCGGTGACGTCATCAGTACGAGTGGTAGCGAAATGCGATCTTGGTCCGAATGGGATGGCCGGCCATGTCCGGTAATATAATGACCAATAAGCCTTTATCCACCCTTTCAAAGCATCAAGAGGCGTCTCCGTGCCTTTTCGGAACTTGGGGCATTCCCTTAAACCTGTTAATGTGGTTCGTCCTTCATTCCGAGCGACACGAGCTCCGAGCGCCCAACTGTCCCATCTCCGGGCTCCGAGCGGCTGCGTTCCTCCCGAGCTCCGATCTCCCGACTGCCCCATCTCCGAGCTCCGAGCTTCGAACTCCCAACTGCCCCATCCCCGAGCTCCGAGCACCCAACTGCCCCATCGCCGAGCTCCGAGCTCTAGCATATAAACGCGGCATACATCTGTGAAAGCTTCATTATAAGCCGGGTGCCGGTGGAGACGAGAACCATGGCTTACGCATCTCAGGTGCGTTCGAAGTCATTTTCCATGTCATTTAATCGACGTAGAGATTTGCTTTCAATACATAATAATCGTATAGAGCAAAGCTATCTCACGGAAACGAGCCCAGATAACGCCCGAATTCAACGTATGCATGAAGAACGATCAACACCTACGTCACACACAAGAGTATTGGAGCACCCCTATATCATTGCGGTGAGCGGCCCTGTGGGATGTGGAAAGACGTCATGGGTGATGAAATTTTTAGAGGAAGGTGTGGCAACTCCAGCCCGAACACGCGTTGTTTGGTGCTACAGCCAGTGGCAGTCCGCCTACAAAACTACAAGTTTACAGAATGTGAGCTTCGTCCCAGGGATCCCTCGCGATATTGATCAGGCGTATTTCTTCGATTCGACCAGGTTAGTATAATCGTGCTCGATGACCTGATGAATGCGACCAAGAAAAAATTCGAAAATCGAGGACCTATTCACCAAAGGATCCCATCATCGGAAACTGTCCGTCATCTATTTGACCCAGAATCTCTTTCCTCCAGGGAAGGCGTCCACAGATATTGCTTTGATATTGCAAAAATCCGTATGTTTGGTAGTCGAAATTATCCTCAGAACATCGATCATTTAATGCAGGCGTTTCAAGGCGCGACAAGTCGTCCGTACGGCTACCTGTTCGTAGACGTAAAAGCTCATACCCCCTCTTACCCGGTGAGGGGTCGCTACAACGTCATATACCCCAACACCATCCAAAGAGTCCACACCTGGCAGCACCCGTCCAGCAGTAGCAACCCAGCCCAATACAGCGGGTCCCTTTCATACCATCTGTCCCGGAATATCACCCAACCGTGGAGGACCAACCCAAACCTGTACAAGATAATGAACACGTGAACTCGAGGCTATGGAAGGATGTATTCAAAGAATGTATGGACACCGAGATGGGCGAGACGTTGGAGGCCACAAAAAACAAGTTTCACAACAAAGGGTATTCGAAAGAGGAAGCCGCAATTTTAGCCCATAACACTTTGGTACCCAGATTACGACGGGCTGTATTTCAGCAGTATGTCGATCTCTTCACTCATATGAAATTGCTGGACAAGGACCCGGTCCATATGAAAATCGAAAGAACAGCGTTGATGTTGAAAACCCCAGGCATGAACTGGACAGAGGCGTGTGTCAGAGCGATGGCTCAAAAGAAACAGTTGTTTGAACGCATGGTTCAAGGGCGTTAAGGCGTTAAGAAAGGGTGTTAAGGCGCTGAGACGGGCGTTAAGGCGTTGAGACGGGCATTAAGGCATTAAGATAGAGCGCTGAGACGGGCGTTAAGGTGTAACGACGGGCGTCACTGCATTTCGATGAATTAGTGGCAATTCCATGGAATATCTAGAAAATCAGATCTTCTGAGCTAATTCACCAGGGCGTTGAAACGTTAAGCTGGGCGTTGGCGGGCGTTACTGTTCATAAAAGCAAGCGTATTCCAAAAACGTGGACAGTCGACTTCCAACCATCAACATGGGTTATACTTGCTCTGAGAGCGAACGCACATTCACCAGACTTAACGATATGATGCGACACGAGGATACTTTCTATCCAGACACCGAGAAGCCGACTGAGGAGGCAGATAATGATACCGAAACAGAGACTGCTGAAATTCTGTTTACTGATACGGAGAGTTTGATCTCAGATAGTCAGCCTATCTCCCAACGAATTGAGGACAAGTGAGAGTCTTGGGATCGTATTGTGCATGAAGCTATTAATACCCACGCTGCGGTGATCGAAGACGCGGGACAGGGTAATTTACAACAGGCGTACATTCAAATGCGCCCGAACATCAGGAAAACAGCCATGGTCATCTGTGAATGGTATAGACTGCTGCCATTTGAAATGAAACGCGACCCCACGCACAGGTCCGTCATAAAGACCAAGCGTTACTTGGAAGAGGATATGGGTTTACCACCCACCGTAGCCCGGGAAAATGCGATCAGAATGCACAAATGTTGAAAATTTATATAAAAAACAAACCAAGCCGCTCGCCGCCCTGAAATTAATAGTATGGTGTAGCTACGTACACGGTCTTTAAGAATAGAGTAAAATCAGAACGGCGCGCAGCTTAGTTTAGACGAAAAGTCTATCAGTTATACCCCTCTACATAATATATATTTTCATGTTGTTTAATGTTTCGAGATGGTATATAAAAAAAAAAGTCGCTCGCCGCCCTAAAATTAACGGTATGGTGTAGCTGTATACAGGCTTGTTCAGAATAGTGTAGATCCACTGTGGCGCGCCGCTTTCTTTTAAAGAAAAGTCGAGAAATTATACCACCACTCATTATTTTTTTTAATTTATTTTGAAGGTTGAAAATTTATATACAAAAAACAAAGCCACGCGCTGCCCTGAAATCAATGGAATGATGTAGCTACGTAAACGGTCTTTCAGAATAGAGTGAAATTAGGGCGGCGCGCAGCTTAGTTTATACGAAAAGTTAATCAATTATACCCCTCTACATAACTTTTATAGTTTTCATAATGTTTAAAGTTTCGAGATAGTATATAAAAAACAAAGCCGCGCGCCGCCCTGAAATTAATTGTATGGTGTAGCTGAATGAAGGCTTGTTTAGAATAGTGTAGATCCACAGCGGTGCGCCGCTTTATTTTAAAGAGAAGTCGAGCAATTATACCACAGCTCATTATTTCTTTTTAATTTATTTTAAAGGTTAAAAATTTATATAAAAAAAACAAAGCAGCGCGCCGCCCTGAAATCAAAGGTATGGTGTAGCTACGTACATGGTCTTTCAGAATAGAGTAAAATCAGAAGGCGCGCAGCTTAGTTTAGACGAAAAGTCTATCAATTATACCCTTCTACACAATATTTTTTTTCATATTGTTTAATGTTCCGAGATAGTATACCAAAAAAAACAAAGCCGCGCGCCGCCCTGTAATTAATGGTATGGTATAGCTGTATACAGGCTTGTTTAGAATAGTGTAGATCCACAGCGGCGCGCCTCCTTATTTAAAGAAAAGTCGAGAAATCATACCACCCCTCATTATTTTTTTTAATTTATCTTAAATTTTAAAAATTTATGTAAAAAACAAAACCGCGCGCCGCCCTGAAATTAAAAGTATGGTATAGGTACGTACACGGTCTTTCAGAATAGGGTAATATCAGAGCGGCGCGCAGCTTAGTTTAGATAAAAAGTCTATAAATTATACCCCTCTACATAGTATATTTTTTTCATATTGTTCAATGTTTCGAGATAGCGTATAAAAAAGCAAAGCCGCGCGCCGCCTTGAAATTAATGGTATGGTGTAGCTGTATACAGGCTTATTCAGAATAATGTAGATCCACAGCGGCGCGCCGCATTATTTTAAAGAAAAGTCGAGAAATCATACCACAACTCGTTATTTTTAAAAAATTATTTTAAAGATTAAAAATTTATACTAAAAAAAAACAACCAAAGCCGCGTGCCGCCTTGAAATTAATGTTAAGTTGTAGACACGTACACAGTCGTTCAGAATAGAGTAAAATCAGAGCGGCGCGCAGTTAAGTTTAGACGAAACGTCTATCAATTATACCCCACTACATAATTCATAATATATCTCTTTTCATAGTTTTTACTGTTTCGAAATAGCATATAAAAAACTAAGCCGCGCGCCGCCCTGAAATTGATGGTATGGTGTAGCTGTATACATGCTTGTTCAGAATAGCGTACATCTACAGCGGCGCTCCGCTTAGTATTAAAGGAAAGTCGAGCAATATCACACCTCATATTTTTTTAATTTATTTTAAAGGTGGAAAATTTATATATAAAAAATAAGACCGCGCTCCGCTCTGAAATTAATAGTATGATATAGCTACCTACCTGGTCGGCGCGTAGCATAGTTTAGACGAAAAGTCCACCAATTATACCTCTTTGCATAATATATCGTTTTTCTTATTTTTACTGTTTCGGGACGGAATATAAAAAACAAAGCCGCGCTCCGCCCTAAAATTAATGGTATGGTATAGCTGTAGACAGCCTTGTTAAGAATAGTGTAGATCCACAGCGGCGCGCCCTATAGTTTTAAAGAAAATTCGATAAATTATAAAACTCATTATTATTTTTCAAATTTATTTTTAAAGTTTAAAATTTATATATCAAAAACAAAACCGCGCTCCGCTCTGAAATTACTGATATGCTTTAGCTACATACATGGTCTTTCAGAATAGGGTAAAATCAGACCGGCGCGCAGCTTAGTCTAGACGATCAAGTCCATCATTTATATCTGTCTTCATAGAATATCTTTTTTCATTTTTCTTATTGTTTCGTGATAATAAATCATAAAAAAACGCCGTGCGCCGCCGTGTAGCTATGTACACGGTCTTTCAGAATAGAGTAAATTCAGAGCGGCGCGCAGCTTAGTTTAGACGCAATGTCCATCAATTATACCTCTCTTCATAATGTATCGTTTTTCATATTTTTTACTTTTTCTATATAGTATATAAAAAAACAAAGCCGTGTGCCGCCCTAAAATTAATGGTATGGTGTAGCTCTATACAGCCTTGTTCAGAATAGTGTAGATACACAGCGGCGCGCCGCTTTATTACCAAGAGCCCAAGGGGCTTCAATATACGCCCGTATATCTGGAGTTACATTGGTTCAAATTTCAAGGTTGTTTAATAGCCTTGATTCCAATTGATCTAGCAATCCAGAGAAAGGTCTACAATTTTTTGCTTATAAGAATGTAACATATATCACATCTTATATTGAATGATAAACTAAAATGAGCTTAACTCTTGGTAACTAGTTGACCTTGAAGCAAGAGCTGAGAGCTCACATATCCCACACTAAAATCGACAATAGTCAAACACAAGAAAATAGTAGTTTTCCTGCAAATGGATTCCTTTCAGACGAGAGAATTTTTCATGAAGGAAGAAGAAAGTGATGAAGTAAACCTTTGTTCTTGAGTTAATAAACAGGTGTGAAGTTCATAAAGGACTCCTCTTCCCGTTAAATTAGTAAATGTATGGTTTTTATTTCACAACATTTTAACTTAATGTAGCTGTTTCAAACATGGGAGACAACTCCACAGGACAATACCATATAAATGCAGGGAAAAGAACTTCGAATATTCCAACAATATTCCAACACATTTAGTTAGCTAAGCTTGATTCAGTTTTGGGGGACTGCGACCTAGACCTTTTGACAAATTGATCTCATATGTATGGCTCCACTTTGCCATGCGAGTAAGGTATACTCAAAGTTTGGTACCAATCCATACCTTGAAACTAGAGCTATCGCATGGATAACAAATGTTAATGGATGAATGGACAGAACGCAACATCTCATTACACGACCTCGTCTTCGACAGGCATATGAAAATGTGACTTTTAATAATTTCTTGATTTTGGGGTCACAGTGACCTTGACCTTGGCCTAAATTTCGGTACATGACAAACCGTCTCCCCTCAATTTCTCAATGGACACAAAAAATCATGATTTTTAACAATTTCACGATTTTGGGGTCAGTGACCTTGAACTTTGACCTTGACCTACATTTTGGTATGTGACACATTGTGTCCCCCTAATGTATCTACTGACACAAAAAAATGTTATTTTTAATAATATTCCAATTTTGGGGTCAGTGACCTTTGACCTTGACCTAATTTTTGGTATGCATCACTTCATTTCCGCCTATTGAATCCACTCACAAAAAATTAGAAATTTTTAACGATTTCCTGATTTTTCAATCACACTGACCTTTGACCTCTGACCTTGACCTACATTTAATATGCAACACATCGTTCCCCCCCTAGGGCATCCACTCACCAAAAATTAGAACTGTAGATAGAAAACTGTCAACGATCAATGATTTCCTGATTTTTGGCAACAGTGACCTTTGACCTCTGACCTCGACCTCAATTTTGGTACGCGACACATCGTCTCCACCTGGTGTATCCACTCACAAAAAATTGCAACTGTGGATAGAAAACGTTCAGAGATATAGACCGGACACGAACACTTCAGTGATTTCCTGTTTTTTAGGCCAGTGACCTTTGACCTGTGACCTTGACCTTCATTCTGGTACGCGACACATCGTCTCCCCGTAGGGTATCCACTCACCAAAAATTGGAGCTGTGGATAGGAAACTGTCCCAGATATAGACCGGACACGAGAACCGGACAGACGGACAGACAGACAGACAAAGGACAGACGGACGGAAACCGCCATCACATAATACGTCCGCCTTTTGGGCGGGCGTATAAAAAAGTGGAGAAATTATACCACAACTCGTTATTTTTTTAAACTAATTTTAAAGGTTAAAAATTTATATATAAAAAAAAACAAAGCCGCGCGCCGCTCTGAAATTAATGGTATGATGTAGCTACGTACACGGTCTTTTAGAATAGAGTAAAATCAGAGCGGCGCGCAGCTTATTTTAGACGAAAAGTCCATCAATTATGCCTCTCTGCATAATATATCGTTTTTTTAAATATTGTTTTTACTGTTTCCAGATAGAATATAAAAAAAAACCTGCAAAGGCGTCTATTTCAAATTACCTTTGCAGTGTAGCTGGATATATGTTTTTTCAGGGTGATTCACAGTCAAACCAGGCTCTAGTCAGAAATGTATACCCGCAGCACAACCCCTGTAAGCGAAAAGACGTTAATATTGGACAAAATCGGTGATAAGTAGGATTTGTATACATCCTCTTCATCCCACAACTCCGGCAAGCAAGATAAATGGCTAAGATGAGCAAAATTGGGTCAAACCAGGCGTTCTATAGATATGAGACGAATCGGCATTTCATATGTCGAAAATCCATTGAATGTCCAATATCAAACGAATATCCATAGAATATCCAACGAATATTTTTGAATATTTAACCTTTGTAAACCGAACCTGTGAAATCCGAATGTCCAATATCCAATATCCAATATCAAACTCACTTCACACGACTAACTGAAGACTCCATCTTGTAGCCAGTGACATACTCTCTCAACGTGCCTATTTTCAAGTTCCAAGCATTTATGTTTTCGGCTGTGGCAAGCCAGACCGCTGTATTCAGATAGGCCAGACCGATATTCAGACAGACATGTAAACGGACGTTCATAGTAGCGCCCCCCCCCCCCCCTGGTGCCCGATAAAGGAACTGAAGACTCCATCTTTTAGCCGATGTCATGCTCTCTCGACAGGGCTATTTTTAAGTTCCAAGCATTTATATTTTCGGCTCTGACAAGCTAGACCGCTATTCAGATAGGCCAGACCGCTATTCAGATATGCCAGACCGCTATTCAGACGGGCATGTAAACGATCATTCGTAGTAGTGCCCCCTAGCGTCCGATGTAGGGACTGAAGACTCCAACTTGTAGCCAATGAAATGCTCTCTCATTAAACCTATTAGTAGTGTATATACAGCAGTTAAAGTCACATTTCACCCGGATGTAACTATGACGTCACAACTGGTTGGTTTTGTAACGAGGCTTTTGATTGGTTGAATTGTAAGTGTGAGGTTGAATTTGACTGGTTGAGGTGTCGTCCCTGTTGTAAAGCAAGATGGTGGGTGTCGGCCCTGTTGTAAAGCAAGATGGCGGCTTGGTTCGGTGATGTTCGGTACTGTTCGGTGTGGTTCGGAGATGTTCGTGTGTGTTCGGGTGTGTTCGGGCCTGTTCGGGCATGCTGGAAAGCAAGATGTCGGTTGTCGGTGCTGTTGTAAAGCAAGATGGCGGTTGTCGTCCCTGTTGTAAAGGAAAATGGTGGTTGTGGGCCCTGTTGTAAAGCAAGATGTCGGAGTTGGTTCGTGAATGTTCGGGAATGGGGTGAAAAACATATAAAAGTAGGTGATTTTTAGTGAATGGGTTATAATCATTGGACTACTTTGGGAAGTTTTTTCACCACTGACCTGATTTTGCCTGTCTGCCTGCCTGCCTGTCCAGTTCCAGCTGCTGCCTGACCCGTTCCTGTTTCACCTGTAACCACCCAACCAGCCAGCCAGCCTGTTCCTGCCTGCTTACTTGTCCAGCCAGCCTGCCTGACCAGCTCTTGCCTCACCTCTAACCAGTCACCCTGCTCCGTGTGTTTGGAAGCATGGAAGATTTTCCCTTTGACCCAGCAGTCCCTCCTGTAGAAGTTTTGCCTGAAGACGAGCGTGTGAGACAGCTTTATCAACGACACTGGCCTACCATACGCCATTGTTTTCACCGTGACCGTCGTCTATTGGATTTGTATAACTTTCGACTGGAAGACTTCACGTATTTGTCTACCTACGCTGAGAGCATATTCAGAGACCAGGTGACAGCGTTCAAGTTGAATATGACATTTGGGTATATCTTACGGCAGAAGAACACGGACCAGCTGCGGTATTATTACCCGAGTAATAATACGTATGTGTTTGACCAGCCGTTCACCGTAACGGAAGAGATTTCCCTGCAGCCACTCCTTGAACAATTGACTACGTTGGATCCGTTGCAATGGGCCCTGTTGCAACGTCCCAATACCGAATGGCTTGTGGAAAGGGTGACCAACGTCACATTTTTCGTCACGAAAATGAGAGATCATCCTATCGGTGCTCCTGTACTACTCCCTCCTTGGCTGCTTCGTCGACGCGGTCTGTATGCATTAACGCGAGGGGCACATGGGGCCTACAAAGATCGGAAATGTTTGTTTCGGTGTTTGGCCGTACATGTGGACGAGTGTGACCCCAAGGCTTGTGACACAGTGGCCAATCACTATTGGCAACAGTACTTAGAGCAGCAAGACATGGATGAGCGTCACTTCCGTGGCGTTCCTTTCAAGAATTTGGATGACGTGGAAACCTTATTTAACATCAATATCTTTGTATACCGATTACAACGAGAGGAGGACGATACATTGGTGGCTGAATTGGTGCATCGTTCCACAGAACGGTACGCTTCTACCATGAAAGTGAATGTGTTCGACTACAATGGCGTGAGTCATTTTTCGTTGATACACAATATGAGCCAGTATTGTGAGTCTTACAGTTGCGCCCAATGCCATCGGGTGTTTCACCGTGCCGGCAACTTACATCAACACGAGAAGAGTTGTACGAACGCTGTCAAGCGAGTTTATCCTGGTGGTGTGTATCATAATACGCCTACTATTTTCGAGGAACTGGCCGATGAGGGTCTCATCATACCGGAGGCGGACCGTTATTTTCCCTACCGGGCGTGTTATGATTTTGAGGCCTTGTTGGAGCCCATGGACTTGTTTTCAGCCAAAACACAGTTTACGCAGCGCCATATTCCCCTCAGTGTGAGCATTTCCAGCAACGTACCTGGCTATGACGCTGCACCGGTCTGTTTCGTGTCTACCGGGGATGCCCATGAGTTAATCTCCCGCATGATGGGGTATTTAGAGGAAGTCAGTGCGGCCAGTACGGAATTGTTGGTGTGCAAGTTCCAGGACATACTGGACCAACTGGACGATCGCATTCCTATACCGGGTGTAGCGTTTAGTGATGATGAAGAGTCGGAGTCGGAGTCGGAGTCGCAGTCGGAGCCCATGCAGTCGCAGGATGATGTGCCTTTACCCAAACCGTATGCCGAAAAATTGAAAGTGCGCTTTTTACAATACCTAGGCCAATTACCCGTGCTGGGGTTCAACTCGGGGCGCTATGATTTAAATATGGTGAAGGAATTTCTCTACCCTTACTTGGCCCAGGCGAATACCATCAAGTCGGTCATCAAGAAGATCAATAATCATATGGCCCTGACTACCACATCACTCCGTTTCCTGGATGTACGCAACTACCTAGCGCCTAATTATAGTTATGATCAGTGGGTGAAGGCGTATGACTGTGCACAAACGAAAGGTCGGTTCCCTTACACGTATATATCGACGCTCGATCGTTTGGCGGAAACACAGTTACCACCGCGGGAGGCCTTCTTTAACGATTTGAAGCAAGTGGAATGTCCGGAAGACGCGTACCGTGAACTAGAGCAGGTATGGAACGACCAACACATGGAGACGATGCGAGATTTTCTCATATGGTATAATAACTTGGATGTGGTTCCTTTCCTGCAAGCGGCTGAGAAAATGGTTCAACTGTTTCGTCGTGAAATGCATGTGGACATCTTCAAGGAGTGTTTAAGTTTACCGGGTGTGGCGCTTCGCCATCTTTTTCAAGCGTGTCCGACGTACTTTTCGTTGATACAGCAGAAAGATGCGGACATGCATGAGTGTTTAAAGGAGAACATTGTGGGTGGTCCCAGTCTTATATTCCACCGTTATCACGAGAAGGACGTGACTACTCTGCCCGGTGGAAAATCTTGTGCGAAGATTATTGGTTTCGATGCCAATGCGTTGTACTTGTGGTCACTCGCCCAACCTATGCCCAGTGGACATTACACACGTTGGTTGGCCGAAGGGCGGCATTTTACGCCCCAACGCGCTTCTTCCAAACATCTTGCCGACCAGTGGATAGATTGGGAAGCCTATCGACGGGGAATTACTATACGACACCACACCAACGCCACAGAGAAGCGCATAGGCGATCGTCGCCTTCCCGTCGATGGGTTTGCCCTGGTGGGTAACACACCCACTGTATTCCAATTTTACGGTTGCTATTGGCACGGTCACGGATGCCATTTTAGTGCTGG
The DNA here is from genome assembly GCA_036873755.1 of Hanleya hanleyi. Classification (NCBI taxonomy): domain Eukaryota; kingdom Metazoa; phylum Mollusca; class Polyplacophora; order Lepidopleurida; family Hanleyidae; genus Hanleya; species Hanleya hanleyi. Next base: position 46,519 of record JAVTVY010012664.1, read on the forward strand.
GTGTTTCAACGACCGACGTGGTAAAACAGGTGAGGAATTACGCAAAGAAGTGGTGGAGAACGCGGATTATGTGAAAGAGAGAGGTTACCATCTCATTGAGATGTGGGAGTGTGAATTTCACACCCTGTGTGAGGCCCTACCTCATTTACGGCGTTTCTTAAAAGAGCGCGAGTATCCGTTGTGTCGTCGTCGACTGCTGAGTCTACCCCAGATGTTCGACGCCATTCGTTCGGGGGACCTGTACGGCTTTGTCGAATGAGATTTGCATGTTCCCGACACTCTCAAACCTGTCTTCGCCCAGTGCCCGCCCATCTTTAAGAACACGCTGGTGGGTCGAGATGATATTGGGACCACCATGGGGGCCTACGCAGATCAACACGAGTGTTTACCGCATCCGCGTCGCATGTTAATTGGTAGTATGTGGGGAGAGAAGATGTTGTTGGGCACTCCGCTGCTGCAGTGGTATATGCGGCACGGTCTGGAGATTACGAAAATACACCAAGTCATACAGTACGTACCTCACGCCTGTTTTGCGGCGAATGCCGACATTGTGACGTCTGCCCGTCGTCAAGGCGACCAAGACCCCAGTAAGGCCATCATCGGTGAAAGTTGGAAGCTCACGGGCAACGGCTATTATGGCAAAACGGTAACCAACCAGGATAAGCACGTGAACGTGAACATTTGTACGACGACTCAAGCCCGCAAAAAGGTCAATTCTCCTCTCTTTCGGTCGGTGGAGGTCATCGATGACGACACGTATGAAATCACTTCAGCCAAGAAGACTATCCGTTACAACTTACCCCTGCAGATTGGCTGTATGGTATACCAGGTGGCCAAGCTGCGCATGCTGCAGTTTCTATATGACTTTATGGGTGTCTATTTTAATGCATCAGACTGGCAACTCATGGAGATGGACACGGACTCGGCCTACATGGCCGTCTCTAATGCGGATTGGGAGTCCCTGGTGAAACCCGAGTTACGGCACCAGTATGAGATGGAACGGGACCAGTGGTTACCGCGACGTGACCATTACCAGTATGATAAGCGGACACCCGGGCTCTTCAAGCTGGAGTGGAGTGGGGATGCTATGATTGCGCTCTCCTCCAAGACGTATTACTGTTACGGGGGAGACGAAAATAAGTTTAGCTGCAAAGGAGTGAACCGGCGCGATCCCAACATCGACAAAGCTCTTTACCTGGACGTGTTGCAAAGCCAGGCCAGTGCGAGTGGCACGAATCGAGGATTTCGCGTGGTGGACCATCAGATACGCACCTATATCCAGCAACGAGACGCCTTTACTTTCTTTTATCCCAAACGAAAAGTATTGGCCGACGGTGTCAGCACTACCTACTTGGACTTGTAAAAAATGTGGAACATTAACTGTGGAGTCACGAGTTATAAAAACTGTAAAAGTCAGAATGGCCGAGTGGTCTAAGGCGCCAGTCCTAAGTACTGGTGGGGTGATACCCTGCGTAGGTTCAAATCCTACTTCTGACAAACTTTTTTTTTTTTTTTTTGTACCTTAATCACTACTACTACTATTCTATGTGTACATACCACCTGTATTCTATTTGTATATATCCTTCTTGTTGACTTAAATAAAGAGAGAGAGTCAAAATCATTTTTTGTGTTTTTTCAACCCTTTATTCAACAATGATTCACGTCAGAACGTCATAACAATATAATGTGATAATAATAGGGGGTCTGCGCATGTTTTAAGTGAACCAGAGAAATGGTGCATGCACATTAAACCGAGAGGCCGTCCAGTCATAGACCAGGACATCACGGTCTTCGGCTTGACAATAATCATCAAACATATGTACAATGGTGGACAGTGAATGTCCTCTACTCCGGTGAGTGAGATAAAACACACAGTACTGTCCGCACACACTACTCAAGGGGCCTTGTAATCTTTGCGTATTCCAACGCCACTCTGTCGTGGAGACGTCCATGAATTTCACTAAATCGGCATGGAGGGGTGCAAGTCCGTAGGAATCAAAGTATTCGCCTTGGCCTTGGGTGTCCACGTACACCGCTATCCAATGTTCACCGGGTCGACTCTTTGGGTCTGTATTCAGAATGTAGGCTGCAGGGGTGGTGGAGTGGGTGGGAAACACATTGCGTGGAAATACACCTCGAAAGGGGATCTTGGCATCTCGCTGCAGTATATCCATCAGCTGTTCTGTATCCATGTTTTAGCTGGAGAAGTCACACAGCACGTTTCTTTGCGCATCCACGCTGATGACGTTGTCAAACTCGGCGTAGCAAATCACGTTGATGGTGCTGGGTAGAGCTGCGGAGAAACGCAGTTCCAACCGTAGGTTGCCTTTCTTCAGTAAAGCCAGTTGATGATCGTGTTCCAAGGTAGGGGTGAGGTCAAAGGCGAACAATGTGTACCCACGGCTAAAGTCTTTTCGACTGATGGTATTGCCTTCGTCCTGGTTGTTTTGTCCTGTGGCTATAAACAGGTTCAGGTAGGTTCGCACATAGTTTCCGTTAGTAAAGTCCGGTTGTAAGGGTCGGGCTGGAATTTGATGACCGGCCACGTGCAGTGCCACAAAGTTGATGTTGAAATGGTCAAATTTGAACGGATTCTCCGCCCAATTTCCATTGAATGTGGTGTTGGTGACACACGCCAGGGTAAGACGTTTAGGCAGATCTCCTAGAAATAAATTCTCTCTGTTGGCCATCATCGTACCTGCGGGTACGGAGAACACCTTGGTCTGTACGCGTCGGATGGGATACAGGGCTGGTTTTTTCGCTAAGGCTTGCATGTGACTCAGCAACACCCCCTGTTGCAAATCTACCGTACGGACAAACAGGACTGCATCTTCAATGATGATCTTGTAATCCATAGCGCCCGCCCCACCGCCCATTAAGGCAAACGTAGGTGCGGAACGGATCAACTTGATCTTGATGGTTACACCGTTCATCATGTAGCGGTCTTGCATGAACAGATCGGCGTGCAGTCGTCCCATCATATCGATGGACTTGCTTTCGCTTGCTAATCTTTTGCGTCTGGCGTACCCAGTATTGCCAGGGAGTAGATGGTTGAAGTAGCCGGGTGTATCCCTGTGGTACAGCTCAGCTTGTAAGTGTGATAGTTTGGCATCACTGCCGTACGATAACAGCGTCTCCAGGTAGGCTCGATACGGATAGGTATTGGTGGACGTACTGATGAGTCTATCGTTCAGACTGATATCCACCTGTTGGAACATGGAGTGCAGCCAAAGATTCACCGGGGTTACATTTGCATCGGCCGCTAGGTCCGTCCCATCGTTGTTCGTTATTTTAGCTTTGACGTACAAGTAGGAGTTGGCTAAATCCAGGTAGGCCGTATCATTGTTTTCAATGGAAAATTCTACGGGACCCACGCCCGTCAGGCTAGCCAGGGGTCGATGTTCTACCCAACGTCCTTCGGCTACACTGGTTTGAGTGGGTGGAATAGTCCACAAATCCAATTCACTGTTGGTAGACGGACATGACTCGGAGTGAATGAAGGCCATTATGCGAAAATGTCTCTCCTACTATTACGTCTCTTTTTCTTCTTCTTCTTCTTCTGGGGTGTAGTCCTTCTCTGGGGTGTGCGTCGTGGGTGGGATGGTCGTCGACTGACTCTTCGCGGTGTCAGTCTTTGTCTTTTAAGGGCTTTGGCCAGCAACACACCCCCAGCTTCTTGAGCCCGGCGTTTGAAGGCTTGTCGGGGTGCTGTGCCTTCCATCACATCCTCGGCCATGCGCAATCCACTTTGTACTTTGTCTCCCTACCGTTTTAACACCCCGTGTCACCATGGGCAGGAACGTTTTGACGATACTCCCCAGTATGTTTCCCAATCCATGTCCACGTTGCATGCGTGCCCCACTAAACATGGGCATGCCTCCTCCCGTTTGTTTCTTGTAGTAGTCGGCATAGCTGCGTGTATGGCACTCGTAAGGTACGTACATTATTATACGAAGTGAGGAGAACGGGTTTGTCGGAAAGCAAGTGTCAGCACCACTTTTCCTCGCTCGAATGGGATCGGCCGTCCCGTGTCATCTCTTATATCCACCGTGATCGTGTCGATATCGGTATGGCGTACGGGCAGGAACATGATAGGGTTGAAACTGTGGGTGGCTTGTTCGCCATACGTCTTGCTAATGGGCACCACTCGTAACAGAGGTGTGTTCATATCACCCACAATATGGCTGTCCACGGCATCCGAGTAGACGTACAGTGCGTACAGGCCTTCTTTCATATCCATCAAATGGGAACCGTGCTCATTGGTGGGACCCCTGTATAGGACGTGGTGAGACAGCCGTAACATTTCCTGTAGTCTAGAACTGAGTTTCGCGTTCACGAGTGGGGTCAGCCAGATAAAGCTCTTTTCGTTGTGTTCGTTGACCTCGAAGCACAGGTTTCTCTTCAAGCGGTCGGATAACAGGGGTGATGCATCATTCGTGAATGCCAGTAGAGCCTTGTACTCCATCAAGGCATTCAGAGCCCGTACGAACTTCTGCGGTGTATCGTATTGGCCTGCGGGGAGAGTCAGTCTGTAGATTTTTTCTTCGTAGACTACTTCGTACCATATTTCTCCGTGTTGTACGTTGTACCATGAGTAAGGGTATTGAATCTCCACCAGTCCACATTCCCAGCGTCCCGATAAATGTAACGGTTGAGGTAATTGCGTGACATACTTGGTCAAGGTGTTGTCAGGAAACACGTCGAGTGAGCTATTACTGGGCAACGTCAGGTAAAACATGATGACGCCTGACGACTGATGTGGTTCTGGCTTCTGCACCGGTTTTTTATATATTATTAGTAGGGATCCCAGTGTGCCTGGCGGGGGGTGCCCACTCGGCGTTGTGGCAATGACTTGAAACGTCCAAATCGTCGTGCTGGTGTTTTGGGTGGTGACATGAGCTCCCAAGAGGGTTGTGGTGGTGGTGGTGGTGGTGATGGTTGGTGTCGGGTGTTCGATTGCTCCATAAAGGCCCAACGGTTAGGATTGCCTACCAATTCTTGTGGGATGTGCGTGTCTTTTAAGCCCTGAGCAAAGACTTCCCAGCCCGGGGGGTTGGAATGTTTGCGAGTACGCACCATATCGTTGATCAAATCGGTGATATGAGACCCCGGTACCACTTTGTTTCGAAACAGTAGCTTTCCTTCCGCATTCCAACCCATATCGGCATGTTGTTTCACCCGGTCCAACAATAAACGGGCCCGCGTCTTGTAGGCTTTAGGCACACTGTTCAACACTTCTTCTTCCAGCTGAGGTGATGGAGCAGCAGCAGCTGTTGTGGTTGTGGGTGTGGGTAGTGGTGGTGGTGGTGGTGGTGGTGTAGTACTAGTACTACTTCCTACTCCTCTATATTGATCCATAAACGTCTGGTACCGGTTCAGTGTATGATGGTAGCGTTGAATTTTCTCGTGATCGGGGAGTCCACGTTGTTGCAGTATATTATTCATTTCTTCATCCAGAGATTGGAGTTGTTGCACGGTGGCCGGCACGGGATAGGGCGATTGTAAACTCTGTAACAATCGCGGGTCGACCAGCATCATTTTTTTCGTATGTTCCATGGGGAATGTTAGCGTCCTCCTCCCAAGATGGAGCCGAGTAATGGACCCAGTACAGTAGCGGCTAAGGGCGCTAGGAGTGCACCGAGAAATCCACCGCGCTGTAACACCTGTTTCTTTTTTTTTAAACTCTCCGTCTTCTTGACTAACGTTCTGAGACCTGCCTTGTGCCGTTGCAAGTTCCCCTTCTGTACAGCACTGAGGGGGACATTGCCTTTTAACACACTATGGGCCACTTCACACAAACACCGTACCAATTCGGGCTCCGCGCCGCGCACCAGCGCCCGGCCCACCTCCGGTGGCGCGCTGCGGAGTACGCGGAGAGCCGGCGCGTGTCTGCGTATCCGTGCCGACATGATGAGTGATGGCTAGAGTGGCTTGTCTTCTTCTTTTATTTTTTTTTTATTTGGGAGTGTACACCGTCTGTATCTCGTCGGGAAAAATGTGAGTACGCAATCGAAGGGTAGAGGGCGTGTCTTGTTTCAAGTCGATGAGTAGATAGCCGTGAGCGGGTTGGGTGGCATCTTCAAAAGCTTCTCGTACAAAGGCCGTGTTTTTAGGGTACATCTGTTGGGCCAAATGGGTAATTTGCGAGGCGTCTCTGGGGTTTTTGAATAACACCACATACTGAGCATTCAAACTAATGTTCCGGTGCTCTTTGTTCTTACTGAAGAGATTCTGCACGATGTAGATAATGCTCAACCGACGATGATGGCTGCCTTTGGTAAAGAGACGGGGGATTCGACTGTCCGTTTCCGTCATGAGATCGTCCACCACTACCAACGTGTCTTGGGGTGTATCCTCAGGGGGTAAGCCTTCCACTAAGGTGAGTCCCGGGACACGGGCCAGTGCCT
>JAVTVY010012665.1:0-50727 GCA_036873755.1 Hanleya hanleyi
GCTCACTTTCGCTAATACTCCTACTGATGACGTCATCGATGACGCCACAGATGCTTCGGACATGCCTCAATTCGGAATGTACACCCCGAGAGCTACAAAATGACACCTCACACGACGCATTCGGACTAAGGATGGTGCATCTCTACACCAAACTCACCCTCACGCACCCACAAAATGTACACTTTCGCTACTACTCGTACCGATGACGTCATCAATGACGTCACAGATGACGCGGACATCCCTCAAATCGGAATGTACACCCCGAGAACTACAAGATGACACCTTCCAGGACGCATTCGAACCATGAATAGCCCATCTCGACCCCAAATACCTTCATGTACTGCCCGAAAATGTCACTTTCGCTACTACTCGTACCGATGACGTCACCGATGACGTCACAGATGACGCGAACATCCCTCAAATCGGAATGTACACCCCGAGAACTACAAGATGACACCTTCCAGGACGCATTCGAACCGTGAATAGCCCACCCGTTAAGCCCGGCGACCTATATACCCCTCATACCCCATATAGGCATTTTCCCAGGTTTTTCGTGTTCCGTATTTTTTTTCAGGAAAAATTTTACATGCAGCCACCCAGCCATCAAATACCCTTCACCTAGGCTTCACGTTGATACCTCACTCGACCCCATTCGACCATTAGGGGCTCCCCTAGATGCCAAAACGTCTATTTTCATGCCCTTGGGCCACCGCGCATGCGCAGAAGGCCGATATGTCAACCCACACCCAGCCCATTAGATGCCCCTTCACATAAGCTTCACTTTGATACCTTACTCGACCCCATCGGACCCTTAGGGGCTTGCCTAGCTCCAACACGGCTATTTTCATACCCTTCGACCACCGCGCATGCGCAGAAGGCCGATAGTTCAACCCCACATCCAGCCCATTAGATGCCCCTTCACATAAGCTTCACTTTGATACCTCACTCGACCCAATCGGACCATTTTATGTAGGGACTACTTTTTCTCCGCGGAAGCTTTTTTCCGAAACCGAATTACCGCCAAAACCACGGCCAAACCGCATCACCGCGCATGAATACATTTTTTTTTTTTTTTTTTTGCCGGAACTTTTTTTTTTTTTTTTCGTGGAGGTGCACTCATTGACACCGGTGTCAATGAGTGCACATGCACCCATTGACCTCATTTGCATATTTTCAAAATCCCCTGTCATCTTGAAAATATGCAAATGAAGGCTGGGGATCGGGAAAGTGAATTGCTGGGGATCGGGAAATGCTGGGCAAGGAATAGGGGTACAGAAGAACATAGAGAGATAATTACCCGAGAAGAACAAGACAACAACAGAATGGAGGACATACAAGAAAATAACGAGGCCGACACCCGTGATGGAGAACAAGACAGCGGATGGTTAACTACTAGACCTGCAACAATAACCACCTCCACTGCAAACACTGAAAGTATAACCACTTCGGCTGAGATATCACGCCTCAACGAACAAATTATCGACATGAGGGGAGCGATGTTGGAAATGGAGACGACAATCACGGTACTGGAAGATGAGATATCATACCTCAACGAACAAATTATCGACATGATGGAAGCGAAGTTGGAAATGGAGACGATAATGACGGTACTGGAAGAAGAGATTGCCAGACAAAAGAAACTACGACATAGTGAATTGCCGATGCATTGACGCCGGAGAGGTGCTGTGAAGCAAATATACCGTGCCTCTCGTGTGACACTATCCAAAGGCCCTTTTGAGGGCCAATCCATCTTTCCGAAAGAGAAAAACTTCTTTTCATATGCACACCAAACTAACACGAGCTCCCAGCATCTTTTTCCCCCAAAAAAAATTTTTCAACAAAATTTTTTTTTTTTTTTTCAAAACAATAACAAAGAAAATCTGAAGTGATAAACCCGTCCTTCGGATGGAAAAGTGGTTTTAAATTTTATTTTCAGGTAGAGGGTCGAGTGAGGTATCATATTGAAGCTGACGTGAAATGCTTCACATTGATACCTCACTCGACCCGATTGGACCACTAGGGGCGGCTCTAACGCCAAACATCAATATCAACATCAATCAACATCAATCTTCAAAATACCTTTAGAGGTGCCCCTAGTGGACCAATCGGGTCGAGTCCGGTATCATTGTGAAGCATTTGACGTCAGCTTCAATTGGATACCTCACTCGATCCACTACCGCCAAAATAAAAAAAAACAAAACTTCGTACACCAGATGTTGATATCGATGTGCAAAATAACCTTTTTGGCGTTAGAGGCGTCCCTAGTGGTCCAATGGGGTCGAGTGAGGTATCAAATTGAAGGTGACGTGAAGGAGCATCTGATAGACTGGGTGTGGGCTTGAATTAGGGTAATTCTGCGCATGCGCGAAGATAATATGAAAAATATCAATCTTCAAAAATAGCCTGTTTGAGGTTAGAGGCGTCCCTAATGGTGCAATCGGGTCGAATGAGGTATCAAATTGAAGGTAACGTGAAGGCGCATCTGATAGACTGGTGTGGGTTGAACTATCAGCATTCTGCGCATGCGTAATCTTCAAAACACCTTTTTTGGGGTTAGAGGCGCCCCTAGTGGTCCAATGGGGTCGAGTGAGGTATCAATCTGAAACATTTCACGTCAGCTTCAATTTGACACCTCACTCGACCCACTACCTGCAAAATAAAAATAATCCTCGTACACCAGGTTTTGCTATCGAACTGCAAAATAACCTTTCTGGTGTTAGGGGCGCCCCTAGTGGCCCGATGGAGCCGAGTGAGGTATCAATGTGAAGGTGAGATGAAGGGCCATCTGATGGACTGGTGTGGGTTGAACTATCAGCATTCTGCGCATGCGCAAGAATGGAAATAGCATACAAGCGGATAGGCAAGCAAGCAAGCAGGGAGGCAGACAAGCAGACAGGTCAGGTAAGTCAGATTGAAATACACTCCTTTCCCTAAAAATCCACTCCTTTTATAGCCCATTGAACCTCATTTGCATATTTATGACAACAAACAGGCCGCCATCTTGAACACGACCACCCCTAACACACACAAACAAGCCGCCATCTTGAAACACATATGCAAATGAGGGCTGGGGATCGGGAAAGTGACATGCTGGGGATGTTGAAACACATATGCAAATGAGGGCTGGGGATCGGGAAAGTGACAGGCTGGGGATCTTGAAAAGAACATATGCAAATGAGGGCTGGGGATCGGGAAAGTGACAGGCTGGGGATCTTGAAAAGAACATATGCAAATGAGGGCTGGGGAAAAACCCATTACACACACCAAACAAGCCGCCATCTTGAACACGACCACCCCTCCCATACTAAAACAAGCCGCCATCTTGAATCCAAACCACCCTCCCATACTAAAACAAGCCGCCATCTTGAATGCGACCACCCTTCCCATACTAAAACAAGCCGCCATCTTGAATCCAAACCACCCTCCCATACTAAAACAAGCCGCCATCTTGAATCCAAACCACCCTCCCATACTAAAACAAGCCGCCATCTTGAATCCAAACCACCCTCCCATACTAAAACAAGCCGCCATCTTGAATCCGACCACCCCTCCCATACTAAAACAAGCCGCCATCTTGAATCCAAACCACCCCATCTTGAATCCAAACCACCCTCCCATACTAAAACAAGCCGCCATCTTGAATCCAAACCACCCTCCCATACTAAAACAAGCCGCCATCTTGAATCCAAACAACCCTCCCATACTAAAACAAGCCGCCATCTTGAATCCAAACCACCCTCCCATACTAAAACAAGCCGCCATCTTGAATCACACCACCCCTAACATACAAAAACAAGCCGCCATCTTGAATCACACCACCCCTAACATACAAAAACAAGCCGCCATCTTGAAAATCTGGGTTTTTCCAAAAATTGGGTGCAAGTGCACTCATAGGCCACGCCCCCAACCCCCTCGCTCCGCCCAAATAACCCCCTCACTCCGCCCCAAATGACGTCAAAAAAGGTTCTCGCGCATGCGCAGTTGAGGGCTTTCTCTGACGGATGCGGGCTACCTACTACTGCGAACAAAGCCGCGCCCTGGCAGCTAGAAATGAAAATGGTATGAGCTATTTAGTATTTAAAGTAATTCTTGCCATTTTTTACTAACAAAACTGCAATTTTCACCCTAACACACGCAGCTCCATGATGCCTTCACATGTTCTGCCTCAAGCTTACGTCACGCTGTTTCACGTACTTTTACTCCTATTGGCTAAAATAGGACACGTGAAAATACGATGGCGCTTTCCTGGAGTTTGGTACATTTGACGGTATCACAGCACTTTGTTGACTATTTCTGCGTTGAAATAAATTCCAAAAATTAAAAAAATACAGTTGAATAGCATTTGACTAGCTCTTTCAGTTAAAATATAGCTTTATCAAACCCGAACGTTTCCTTTAAGATGGGAAAGACAAGTTTCTTGAATTATGATTACGTTTCTGGTAAATGTTTGAAATGGGAACCTGTGAAATATGAAATGAGGGCTTTTGCAAATAGGTACTCCATAAAGAAAAAGAGACGCAAACAAGAATTCAAAGAATAAATAACTGAAGTTCATGGAAAAGGTTCATGGAAAACGTCAAATGTCTGTTATAAAATTACCCAGGTTAAATCGATCTTAAACATTTGGATGAAATTAAAAATGAGAGAGTAATCGTCAGAAGTGAAGCTCGTTGTAATGCACGGAGAACACGTTCAAATTATTTTCAGCCCTAGATAAACGAAATTACGTGAAAATGAACATTGTGAAGATAACGAACGGTGTGTGTCAAGTACAAAACAAATATTAAATATAGAAAAAAAAAACCCTGCAGAGATGAAAAGCTATTCCTATAAGAAATGAAACCGATAAAAATAACTATAATCACTCATTAACTGGGATGGGAGGGATTGAATAACCGTAAATGTCCAAGCTGCGATGGTCTACTCGCAGAATTCTATAAAATATAGTGGAATAATAGTAACGGCTTAGTAGTTGATAGTATAAAGAATGCATTTGAATAAGGCCACTTGTCCGTTGATCAGAGGAAAGTTGTTATGGATCTTATATTCAAAACGGACAAATAGGACGTGGTAGGACAAAATTCTCAAACTGGAGACTAATTAATGAAATGGACATGATTGATCATAAAATCCTTGGCAACGTTCTTGGCGTTGTGAAATAGTATGTTTATCTCAGTTATACCGGATTCGTAGAAAATCGAAATATTGGTGAAAATATCGGGCGTATTTTTGATATTATAAAACTGTATGGCAAAAGATAATGTTCCTTGGCTTCGAAAAGGCTTCTGACAAACTAAATATACGTTAGTCTAAAATGATGTAAGCTAGATAGTTTCCATACCAAATTGAGAACTTTGCATGTATTTCTGGAGGAACGACTGGTGCGTTAATGTTACGTTCAGTCGTTTAGTGCAAGGTATGTAAGACAACTTTCTATCCATGAAGACATTTATACGATACAGAGTGATGCCATGACATGATATGTAACAAAGAGAAAAGAAAATAAACATCAACTTTCACAAAAAAGATATTTCAATCTTATCTTCAAATTGTGATATGCAGATCTAGCGATTCAGTTGATAGGCCAAAACATTGTGAACGTTTTTCTTTAATGGACACAGTAATAAAACAGATATTCCGCCTAATTACGAGCCTAATTGTTACGTTGAATAAGATATGTTTTCCCAACAATTTCCCATCGAATACCTGTAATGTAATTTATGATTTGTGATTTATATTGAGTAAATAGGAAGTCATGAATAGTTTGATCAAGTTAATGATTTATCTGGATTTTTGGGCGTGAGGATAGGAGAGGGCAAGAGAGAGGATATCATTTTAAGTTAAGTCATTTTAAACTAGGTATTCTGGTCAATGGTAAACGATTATGGTATGCCATCCCTCTTTGCGTTGAACAAATACTAATGCATTTCACCGAAATTCCAACCAGTCGTAATATCAAAGGCGCTTGTCAGATTTTGCAAAAGTGTACTGGACACGCAGCTGGTTGTACATGCTCTATCACCAAGCTTTCATTCCTATTGAAAAAGGGCCCTTCAAGCGGTCAAAACATTTTTTCCTAAAACTCTGGCTTTGAAGGTATGTAGACACTGAAAAACTCAGAATGTCTTATGGAAGAATTGGATGCGAACGAAAACATACACGTATCTACCGGGGATTTCTCGACTCTCTATACTACAATAACTCATCAGGATCTAATTGTCCGTCTGCTAATTTTGATGTTCAAGAAAACTGATCGTCGATATATTAATGTCAGAAACGTTCTTCAGCTCTACTACATAATCCAAGGGATATCATTCATGGGATGTTTCTTGAATTTTGTCCACGTGGAAGGACGTTGTACGTTAAGATGGACAAACTGCCCCAACAAGCAGTCCATTCCCAACGTATAACGTGACTCCGGTGGAATTGAATAGATCCTAAGTAATCCACACGACCATGATCTGTCAGGTCAAGAATTTTGTACTCGTGGTTTTACACCCAGTTCCGTATAATTAAATGTTGTTAGATGATATCTTCGTGCCTTCCATGTTACGTTAATTACGTAAATTAAAATGACAAGACGAATAATGAAATTAAAAGAAATAGATTGTATTCGTCACTCACATAATTTAGTCTTCCGTGACCAGTTTAAAATGAGCACAAACAATTTTCGCAGGGTCGCTTTGTTGGAGTGTAGAATAAATATGCCCTCCTATGCAGATCTTTATTTTTTGATGCAAAACTCTAGTCAGACAGACATAGCATGCGGAGACTGGATTTGAAGAAAACAGATAGGCCCAAATAGCACATCATAATAACTATATATCTATAAAATGAAGTGGGCCTTATCTCTCGTCGACTTTACGACAAAGCAGATGATTACCGTTTCGACATCGTAAACTATCACTTTCTTGACAATAATATTCCAGAGGAACCTGCATATGGTTTATACATTTCTCGCCCAGTAGCAATTGCTAGATCCTGTGTCAAATGCGACGATTTTAATCAATGTCAAAATACATTATTTGGGAAACTTGTAAATAGGGTTACACCGCCAACTGCTTCCACTCAAGGGTCGATACTTCATGTAGGAACTATTGTCCTTTGTCTTTGTGTCGTTGAAAAGGCACAGGTCTAGACACATTGATGTCCCCAGACTTGGCTATTGTATGCATTGTCTCGTGATTCTTACATAAAGTATGAACCCACTCAAGGTCCTCAAATTTGGCGATACATACCGCACAATGATAGCAAAATACTGGATGTATGGCGTTACGTTTTGTGCCTTGTGTCTACTTCCGCTTAACACGGGACTAGGGGCCGTATAAACCCCAAGTACTTCATGAACTTCATGGGGTTCAGATGAACAGTCACAATCAAATAGTTTGCAAGACACGGCGACCTTTTTAACGAAAATCATATGGATTAATAATACAGATTTGATATTTGGAACATCATGATGTCGTACCGGCAACCATGTGCCTCTGTTTACCTCCGTCGACCAGACAGAGGTCTAAAAACGCAACGTGAAATCTCTCGCCATAAAATTGTCTTATGGGGAACCCACGACTCATGTGATTTCCAATGGGGCTTGCCATGGTTCCCGACTTGCTTCTGCAGTCGGGTTCCCACCTCCCATCATGCTTCACGTGTTACACATAATGGGTGTCAGGTTGGCCGCTTCCAGCGAGAGATTCAACATGGCGGCTCTCCAGGTTGTAGAGATAGACGATGCGAATTTTTGCCGTTTATAGCCATTGCCACACAATGATTCCTACTAAACCACTCGTCATTTCTATATATCGCAAAGTATTTGTCGGCTGATGACTTATGTCGAATTAAAAGCGTCTGGTCCGTCATTCATAATGCAGCCGTCGTCCATTAGAGAATATCAGTTGATTGAACAAAAGGTTGCCTGATATCATGATTTAACCCTACCTGGCCTGTGGGGGCGGAAAGTGCCCCCCCCTAGTGAACTTTTCTCTGCTGCTCCGAAACGACAAAACCGAGGAGGCTAAAACTTGGTGACTTTTAAGATTATCTTATACCCCCGGGCAGAGGATCATGGGTAAATTCATAATGGCGGCCATGTGGTATCCGGAAAAGTCTTGTTTTTCAATCTTTTCGCTCCATTTCTTCACATTTTACTTGCCTAAAAGGCATTGGAAGTATTTTATTTATACAAAACTAATTATTCTATATTTTATTAGATTTTTTTCGAGAGAAAAATCGGAAAAATGAAAATTTCGAAAAATCGACCCCAAAAAGGTCGAAAAATGGCTTCTGAGAAGATGACGTCACTGTTAAGTCATCATGGCGGCCATTTTGGATTTTTTTACATTTCTCGGTAGGGCTTGAACCAAAGATACTGTGTGGTAAGTTTCAGCGCTCTAGCCTTAGTGGTGGAGAAAATATATAGGGGGGGGGGGCACTTTCCGCCCCCGCCCCCAGGCTGCGATACACCCCAAATCGCCCAGGCCAGATAGGGTTAATCGGCCTACAGATAAGCCCATCTTGACCCATATTATGTCATCACTTTCGTTCTTAACAAGAATACCATTATTCACTAGTTCGGAACGTATATGTATGATTATACCACCAGAGTCACGTTTTGCCGCTTGTTTTCTCTCAAGACGAGGTAAATCAAAACACTCAAAGCCTGGTACATCCACATCAGAGTAAGAATTAGTCCATATTTCCGTTAACAGCAACACATCATTTGAAAAGCAAATTCGGCTAATTCGGGTGATTTCAGCTTATTTGTTTTCTTAGTTACAAGTGGGTGGATGGATGGGTTCAGGTTTCTGTTGCTTCAATGTATTTTGCTGAGAAGCAACAGGAACTTGATAATGTGATGTCTAGCACTGTAATATCACTTGTCTTTATTGCAACATGTAAGCGTCCTGTCTGTCTCTTGTGTACTGTCTTCAGTGTTTTATAGGGTGGATGGAGGGTGTCTGATTCCATGCTGCTTCAACGATTTCTTCTTTAAGTAGCAGGAACAAAACTGGGCTGGGCAGTGCTTAGTTGGTTCGTCGTGATATAGCTGAAATATTTTTGAAAGCGATGTTAAATTCTATTAACTCACTCACTCACTCTTAGTCACAAACCTGTTACAGTATCTGTACCTGTACAATGGCAGAATGACATGAACATGTCTATATGACAACAAATTACGCTTAAAAAACTTAGGCATATATTATGGGATAGTTTCTACAAACTGATAATTGAAAATGAATAGATATTTTATCGATGAACATCTTAAAGGAAATGTTCGGGTTTGGTTGCCTTTGATACATATTAAAACAACTCACCAAATAGAACCAAAAAGATTTTTTTTTCTCATTTTTTTATGAATGAGCACTATTCATTTTAAAACCGCGAACTGCAGTCCTCAGATTGCCGCCATTGTACTATATCCAGAAGGCGGACATGACGTAGGGTCAAGGCATGGAGCTCTTCTGTCTGTTCGGGTAATTTGCGTGCAGCACGGCGCTGTTCAGTCGATTTGGATAGATAAAGTAAATTGAGTGAAATCATGTCGGCGAGCGGCAGTTCCGATTCCAGTGGTGAAAGCGACGAGGAAGCTGCGTTTGTTCTTCAGGGCTACCAATTCGAACCGAAACGCTCAGATACGGAAGATCAGAGCAACGGGGATGATAGCAGCTCTAGTAGCGAGACAGGCGATGAAATGGAGACAGAAACCCGCATGGAAAATTTAGTATGGTGTCGGTGTATACGCTGCTCTCATCGACGGCTTACGGGAGAGATCGAGTGTCTGCTGTTAGGAGAGCGAAGAAAGCCGCGCTCTGGCAACTGGAAATGAAAATGGTATGAGCTATTTAGTATTTAAATTAATTCTTGCCAAGTTTTACTAAAAAAGCTGCAATTTCCCCCTTAACACACGCAGCTCCATGATGCATTCACATGTTCTGCCTCATCCATACGTCGCGCTGTTTCACGTATTTTTACTCCTATTGGCTAAAATAGGTCACGTGACAATACAATGGCGCTTTCCTGGAGTTTTACAGCATTTGGTTAACTATTTCTGCGTTAAATTAATTAAAAAAAAAAAAAAAAAAATACAGTTGAATACCATTTGACTAGCTCTTTCAGTTGAAATATAGTTTTACCATACCCGAATCTTTCCTTTAATAACGCATGAACTTGCTGAACTTTGTCAAACATTATAAGTGCTTCAGTAATCGGGCAATCCTCCTCCATCAATTACTTTCCGGTTCTACGTGAATCAGATTAGAAAAATACGAAATAGGAAAATGCATATTTTAAGTTACTGAATAGGGGAAGGTGAAGCAAAACGAACCCCAAACTTTGAGCGGAGTTTAAAGTTACATATTCAGTATTTGAAATTAAACCGACAATATGCAGTTTATCCAGGTACTTTTTAGTTTATGGGGTTAACACATTTTTTGATTGACTATCCGTTTGCTCACACTGTCAGGGGCAAAACAGACCGCCGTGTGGAGGGCAAAATGGACCCCCTGTTTTCCTTTTTGCCCAATAGGAAACATAATGTTAATCTTACGATACTCTTAACAAAACACCCACATAGTTGCTCGTCATAAATTTGGCTATAGCATCAAACGTGATTTGACTCTTATGTATGGGTAAGATGGACAGGCTAGGTGAATATATATTTGCCAATGGATCGAAGTGTTTAATATGGCATCCAAAATTCGTTTTAACAGTTTGAATAATATTAGCATTTCAGAGCAGTTATTATTTTCTATACTTAACCCGATTTATGGGTAATATATCTGATAAAATTTGACGAAACAAACTGTACTCCTTGGCACCCAAAAATTGAAACAAGGTTATCTGATCACTGCGCATGCGCAAGAGTTTGGTATGAATTGAATCTTGGGATGCGCAATGCAGAATGTAAGCGCATGTGCGAGATTGAAGGTGGGGCAAAACTGAACCCCTGGGCAAAACGGAACATTCATGGATTAATTGTTGCCAATGTTACGTCAACTGAGTGTAACAGAAAGACGTGTGAAGTCAAGGATTAACAATCAAATATTTATTTACAATACTAAAATCATATACAAGTAAGGTTAATACAACAAATAAATGTGTGAAATATAGTCTTACTGTTCAATGCTATACCGATGTGCACTTTACAGTCCTTGTTGACGCGCACAAATCACTCTTCACTATAATGGTAATCCAACACTGCTCAGTTGTACACAGTCCCAGTAAATGTCCAATATCCGATAGCCTTCAACAAATAGCGTAGATTACGCAGCAGCAAAAAGTTAATACACAGGAGTAAATAATCCAGCAGTCCGTAGTTACAGGCAAAGGTAAAATCCAGATAGTAACACAGTATAACAGACCCACATAAAAGCCAGCTTGAATTCCCTGCTGAATGACTGACTGAGCGCTTTTTATACTCTATGGGGCATTCCGGATCATTCTACCAATTCAAGAAGCTTTTAGAATACACATTATTACAATCCAAATGACAGACATATTTCTGACAGCAAAACAAGGTCACGACATCAAACCTTGTAATATTACGCTTGAAGATTGTTTAGCACCGAATTCCACATGTACTAATTTCAAGATTTCTAACTGTGGACATCGTGGATGTCTCACGTGTCCACTATTTAATACTTCAGTTTCATTTAGTTCCGCGATAACTGGTAACTCATATTCTCTTAACTCGTATGTTGATCTGAATTGTTCTACTACAAACTGTATTTATTTAGTTTCCTGTAAGAACTGTGGTCAACAGTATGTTGGCAAGACCACCCAAAGACTCCATCTTAGGGTGAACGGCCATCGAGAATCCGTTAGGGAAAAAACAATTGCTCATAGGTAAGCATTTTTCTGGACCCGACCATGACTGGGATAACTTTAGTATTCAGTTCATAGACGTCGTCTATCCATCTACCAAGGATTCCCCCTTTGGATTTGAGAGCGGGAATTATTCTGAATGCTAGATCGGTGTTTCCGTTTGGTTTAAATAATAGTGTCAGTGGGATCGGCAATGCTACAAACCGTCGTTCAAATATATCTAACATTAACCAGCTATTTAAACCCCATCAACGGGGACATCGCAGCCATGGTTGGCGAAAGTTTAATAGTTCGATAATTCACTATCATATCACTTTAAATTACTTAGTGGGTTTAACTAAGACACCCAATAGTATAGATAGCTTACGTACACTTCTGTATGCGTTACCTCTGAGAGCTTTAGATCAAATAGCCAGAGATATGTTAAATGTGTTAAATGTGACGATTTTAATCAACGTCACAAAACATTGTTGCAGAAACTTATAAAACAGGGCTACACCGCCAAGCGCCTCCACTCAGAGTTTCTCAAATTTGGCGATATATATCGCATGCTGATAGCAAAATACGAGCGTAGCGTGCAAGATCTAAGGCGTTACGTTTCGTAACTTGTGTCTAATTCCGCTTAACCCGGGGCTAGGGGCCGTATGAACCCATGTACTTCAAGATCCTCATGGTATTCATATGAACAACCACACTCAAAGCGTGGCTAAGATACATCATTCTTTAGATGGCGACCTTACAACGAATATTATGGATTAAGAATACTGATCAGCGATACGGATTTGATATTTTTGGAACATCATGATGTCTTGCCGGCATCATTGAAAACTGTTGACCGCTTCTCTCTTGCAGGAAACAAGACTATGTTTATGTATACTATGATTGTCTTTTTTGAATTTGGTGCTAATACTGTTATATGGAATATGAAATAGGTCTTTGGATTATGGACGCGGATATTCTCTAATGGACGACGGCTGAATTATGGATGACGGACCAGACGCTTGTAATACAACAATCTGCACCCTCAGAAAATATAATACCACAAAAAATCAGTAAAGTATTTCAAGATATAGCGTATTTTCGGTTGTATCGTCCAGTGAACATAATCGAAACCTCTCAAGATCGGCTTTGCTTGAAACTCAATTACATAGGTAAAGGACTGGGCATTATTAATTTACCTCGAATCCAGAATGATCCAGAGGTACGCAACGCTGTACCTAGCTATTTTAAGTTGACAGAACCTCCTTGCATTTCATATAAGTATGCTAAATCTATAGCCACCAAGTATTCAATTACTCCAATGCTGTCAAGGAGTTTGACTAAAACTTATACACGTCAGGAGGCTATAGTTGTGATTGTGAATCGTCGAACTTTATCTATACACTTTGCAAGCATATTGTGACTGGTGACCTTGGTGTGGAGAGTGACAAGGACCTGAAATTACTCCTGATGAAAGGACCTAAATATAGAGAGCCAAGAAGAATAAATCTGAAGGCCGACCAGAAGATAGTCCTGTCTGCATTGGAAGAGTACGTTATTGATTGGTGTCAGCGAGAAAAGGTTGAACCTACAGTACTCGCTGATTGGCTGGACCTCACCAAAAGCAAGGTAGTTGAAACAATCCGCCATATTGACAGAAGTACTCTTCCCCAACCAAAACAAGTATTGAGAAACCTCAATTCACAAGAAGTTCTGGCAAATCTCCAGAGTAAATTCGTCATAGTCCATGCAGACAAAGCTCCAAATAATATAATATTCATATGTAAATATTACTATTACCAGGTGCTGGTTAAAGAATTGAGTGTAGACATATCATCATCAAATACGTCTACTTACTCCCAAACTTCAGTTACTCTGGAAGATTTATTTAACAATCACAAAACGTTTCTCAGGGAAAGAGGTATTTGTCTTCCAACCAATCATAACGACATACCAAAAGTATACTGGACTCCCAAAATGCATAAATTACCATTCAAAGCTAGATTCGTAGCTGGTTCTAGAAGCTGCACCACCAAGCTTCTTTCAATCCTATTGACGAGGGTCCTTCAGGAGGTAAATGCATTTTGGGAAAGGTATTGCGCCACTATATCTAAAAACTTTGGCGTTTAATATATGTGGATATTGAAAAACTCAAAATGTCTTACGGAAGAACTTGATGCTAAAGGTCACATACCGTACAGACATGTATCCAAATGGAATTTCTCGACTCCCTATACTACAATCCCTCATCAGGACCTCATTGACCGTCTAAGTTCATTACTAGTATCTGTGTTCAAGAAAACTGATCGTAGATATATTAATGCCGGAAGACATAAAGCATTCTTTAGCTCTACTACATACAAGCGATATCATTCATGGGATGTTTCTTTGCTTATAGAGTTGCTTGAATTTCTCATTAAAAATATCTATGTGAAATTTGGCAACACAATATATCAGCAGCATATAGGTATTCCAATGGGTACTAATTGTGCACCCATATTGGCTGACCTATATCTGTTCTCTTATGAATATGACTATATGCAGGCGCTTTCAAACACCGATCCATTCAAAGCCCGTTCCTGCTCATTCACCAAACGCTATATAGACGATTTCTCGCTGTGGATAATCGCTATATAAATGACACAGTGAAGGATATATATCCACCTTCAGTGGATTTGAAGAAAACTACAGATAGCCCTACAGGCACATCATATTTAGACCTATATCTCTACAAAAATGAAGCGGACATTCTCTCTCGTCGACTTTATGACAAAAGAAAAGATTACAATTTCGACATCGTTAACTATCCCTTTCTGGACAGTAATATTCCAGTGGGACCTGCATATGGCGTATACATATCTCGCCTACTAGCATTTGCTAGATCCTGTGTTAAATGTGACGATTTTAATCAACGTCACAAAACATTGTTGCAGAAACTTATAAAACAGGGCTATTCCACCTAGCGCCTCCACTCAAAGTTTCTCAAATTTGGCGATACATATCGCATGCTGATAGCAAAATACGAACGTAGTGTACAAGATCTATGGCGTTACGTTTCGTAACTTGTGTCTAATTCCGCTTAACCCGGGGCTAGAGGCCGTTTCAACCCATGTACTTCAAGATCCTTATGGTGCTCATATGAACAGTCACAATCAAAGCGTGACTGAGATACATCATTCTCTAGATAACGACTTTACAACGATTATTATGGATTAAGAATACTGATCAGCGATACGGATTTTATATTTTTGGAGCATCATGAAGTCTTGTCGGCATCATTGAAAACTGTTGACCGCTTCTGTCTTGCAGGAAACTAGCCTATGTTTATGTATACTATGATTGTCTTTTTGAATTTGGTGCTAATACTGTTATATGGATATGGAAGAGGTCTTAGGATTATGAACGCGGACGACGGCTGAATTGTGAATGACGGACTAGACGCTTGTATTTTAATTATTCAACTTTTAAGACAAACGACCGTAAAATAAGACGATTTTTTTCAATTTATTTTGGTAAAATAGCTGTAAAAACAAAACCAGGCAAAAATAATAAAAAAATGAGATAGAGTTTACTAGTTCGAATTGTCTCCTATCAAGGTATACCATCAAAGTTGAAACAAGACCAACAGTTTTCATGAAATTTCAAATGAAAAATAGACGCTATTGTTTTCATTTAAATTTTTTAAAATTGGAATATTTTCTACACAATAGCAGCGTCGGTTATACAACTCCTATAGTTGGAATTCCTATGATGTTCGCTTTCATAAAATATATAGTTTATTATGGTTATCTTGTATATTTATTGATACAGATGACAAATTGTCACGGGGGGGGGCAAAACTGTTTCTAAAGGGACAGCTATCCTTAAGTGATTTTAAATCTCTGTATATTGATACCTTAGGTGAAGCGCCTGCCTGTACATGTGGATTTTTTGAAACGGTAGTGAGACTGAAAATAAAACGAAACATTTCCCAAATTTCGGTTTAGCGTCCTGATTGTTGGCTCTGTTTAAAGGGAACGTAAACTCTGGTGAAACGTGCATGGCCAGTTAAAGCTTTTTCCTCATAGAATCCAAATCGTTTATCAGATATTTTTTTACAATTTTTTCAAAGCAGTACTAAACGTCTTAACTTCGTTACACTGGACGAACATAGAGGCCTCCATGTTTGAAGAATCGTGACGTCAGTGGACACTAGTTCTTCTGCCTCTGGAGGTAAAAACGCGTCAATTGGCATAGGTGCAGTATTCGAGACCGTAGCTTACAAACATGAACGAGGATGATAGTACGACGTGTCGGGATTACCTTGTACATTGTGACAGCCAAATGCAGAGCAGCCCGGCATCGTAGAATATCTGCTAGAATCAGGCTGTATTCTACATCAAAGCTAATCGATAACATTGCCTCTGTTAGTCGGGGAACGGAGGAGTGCATGAAAACGACCATATGCGCCCATGTTATCTCGACACAGAGAATGTCCGATGACGTAGGAGATTATCGGCACAACTGAATTTTACGCTTTTCCATTGGATAAAAATCCTGCCCAAAACAAACATGGCGGCGCCCCCAAGAAATTCCAAATCACGGTATTTTCTATGTTTGCGTCGGTCTCATTCATTGGAAAAAAATGAGAAAAAAAAATTTTCACGATTTTTTTAATTTATCGGGACTCTTGTATGATTCCCGCGGTGTTTTACCGCAGAGTTTACGTTCCCTTTAAATTGACCAGGCGACAATATAATCTGCAATCAGAATGATGAGTCCTTGTATTTTATCCTCCGTCGTCATATGTCTCCTGTACTAATTTACAGAGAGTAACTGGACGTAGAACTCCCAATAGCAATGTAGTATAAAGAAATATAAAATAGCACCTACTGGAGGTTGTACTGTCAGCCTTTTGTCCACGCCGTTGTCATTATTACCCTATCAGTGGAGGTATTACACCAAAGCCTTGCCCAATAGCCACAGCCCGTCAACCCAAATGATCGACTTAAAAAAAAAAAAAATTAACTTGATATACTATACTGAGGGTTCATTTAAATGGTATTGACTTAAAGATCCAGCGTATTGAGTCTCTCTTTTGTCAAACCTCACCAAGATGATATTGGTGTCGCGTTATACTCGATCTCAGGACATCTCGACGTTTTTGAGATGGTAGAAAACATTTTGGACTGCTGCTTAACCCTATGAAACGCGTTTCCACAATCGACTCTGCTGACTGACTAATGCATCAACCAACTATGCAAGTGACTCCAGGACATTTGTTGAGCGAGAATTGATACAAGGGCTCAATGTATAGCCTAATCCAAACAGATTCGCGTCCCTGATGTACCTGATACGTCATCTTCGATATCACATAACAACCCCGCCTTCAGGCACTGTGAAAGGTTTTTTTCGGAACTTCTCAGAGATATTGCTTCGTTGTATTGCGTTCTGGCAGTCTCGTTAGGCACCGTTTCCAATGATCGTTCGCGAATGAATCGTTTATTTCGTCAAATTTTCTCGAAGTCGCGATTTTCCAAGGCGCGAGGAAATGGGTTTTTTTCTTCAAAATAAACGATTCATTCGCGATCGCTGTTCGAATGGATTTTTTTCTGTTGGCAATCGTTTTTCAATCGAGAAAATTTTCTCGAATAAAAAGCGATATCGCGACTCAATGGTTTTTTAATCGAGAAAATATAAGCGATTGAAAAAAAAACGATTAAGGATTATAGCCGAAAGTAGTACGGCAAGGTTCAGCCTTACTGACCCGCATATACGTTCGAGTTTCTATATCATAAACACTTCAGTCAGACTATAAGTTCGATCATTTTTTCTTCTTCCTTTTCCATTCCTCTCTGCCTGGTGTAAAACTATAGCTTGTTTCAGTTCAGTTGGCGGTTATATCGATACGATGGGGATATTGAAAGAAATTGAAAAAAATATGTATATATACATAGGAATAATGGTGAACGATATATACATATAGTTATAACTTCATATTATACACTTATTAACTTGTGACGGAGTCAATATCATGAAACCTGGACCCGAGGTCAGACTTGGCCAAGCAGACCTGACCGAGGCCGCAGGCCGAGGTCAGGTCTGCTTGGCCAAGTCTGGCCAAGGGTCCAGGTTTCATGATATTGACTCCATCACAAGTTAATAAGTGTTTTATTATACCGAATTTATTAACTGCAGTGAATTATCTCTATGACGCCAGACTAGCGCGTGGTGCTACTACTCCTTTCCAAAAAAGCTATTTGGCGAATACTTTCTGTCATGCAGCTGTGTGTTATCAATCAGATACAATTTTATGAATAGTTCATGGATAAATCTACAAAGCTGCTTCGAATCTCGTCGACTTAATGACAAAAGAGATGATTACAAATTTCGACATCGTAAACTATCCCTTTCTGGAAGGCAATATTCCAGTGGGACCTGCATATGGCGTATACATATCTCGACTAGTATTATTTGCTAGAACCCGTGTTAAATGTGACGATCTATGTCAAGGTCACGAAACATTATTGCAGAAACTTATCAAACAGGGCTATACTACCAAGCGTCTCCACTCGAAGTTTCTCAAATTTGGCGATGTATATCGCATGCTAATAGCAAAATACAAGCGTTGCGTGCAAGATCTATAGCGTTACGTTACGTAACTTGTGTAAAATTCCGCTTAACCCGGGTCTAGGGGCCGTATGAATCCATGTAGTTCAAGATCCTCATGGTGTTCATTTGAACATGCTTAATCAAAGCGTGACTGAGATACATCATGCTGTAGAAGAATTTATATACACTTATTAACTTGTGACGGAGTCCATATCATGAAACCTGGACCCGAGATCAGACTTGGCCAAAGCAGACCTGACCGAGGCCGCAGGCTGAGGTCAGGTCGCTTTGGCCAAGTCTGGCCAAGGGTCCAGGTTTCATGATATTGAATCCGTCACAAGTTTATAAGTGTTTTATTATACCGAATTTATTAAATGCAGTGAATTATCGCTATGACGCCAGACTAGCGCATGGTACTATTATTACTCCTTTTCAAAAACGCTGTTTGGCGAATACTTTCTGTCATGCAGCTGTGTGTTATCGGAAATAAGACACACAGATACAATTTTATGAATAGTTCATGGATAAATCTACAAAGCTGCTTCCAATCTGACTAGAATAACACTGAAAATTTAAAGTTTCAGAAGCGTTTCACAAACCCTGGGTGTTTTGATACAATGTAGCCACTGGCTTCACACACTTCATTCATAAATCCTGTTTAGGTCATGGTGAACTCATTTGATTGTGTGACATCGACACCGTAAATTTACTCCAGTTTTGAGATGAGAATGAAATGGATTACTCGGGCAGTGCAGATAGAAATTACATATAACAAATTATTTTACCTCTTGAATATTCTGGAGACCGAAACGTATGCTTACCATCGACGAACGAGAGTATTTATCTCCATCCTTCTTTCTCAACTCAGCAAAGAGTTTGGAGAGGAATTCACCAATTAGTTGTTCTTTCGTTATCGACGAAAGAATACCGAAATTAATATATTTTGCTTGACAGTAGACCCGTAATATTGAGACGCCTGTATAACATTTTTTGCGTTCTTACTGTCCCTGTTCGTTACAAAATAGTTCTTGTAGATTTTCATCGTACAATCTACGAAGCGACCACCGTCAGCCATGTTGCAGATAGACGGTACTTGTAAACAGTGACCACGTGATCACAATATTGACTCCGGACCTCACGCGCTCCGCCTGACACATAAACAGCTGGGTCAGTGATTAAAAAATATTGACTCGTGGCTGGGTAAAGTTTGACCAATGAAATATCAGAAAACCCTCATGAATATTCAAGAGGTATAATAATTACATATATTTTGCACGGGACACAGGGCCGGATATGGTCAGATTGAGTCATTTGCACTTGCAATTTCGTCTATTATTTTGAGTATTTCTGTGTTTTAAAGCTGGTATTATTCCAGATTTCTTGTGCAGTATTTTCCATTAACGTTTTTGGCATCTGTGCCTGCTGAAATTTTGAGTTGATTCGTCAGATTTTCGCTGTTCGCGTGGTTTTTTGTCCTAAGATAACCATTTTCCTTGTGTAGATAGATGGCGCTGTATTGAATATAACATTGTCATACGGGGCTTTTGAGTCTTCGAAAGCACTTAATTATTAACATATAGCGCCGGCTATTTGTAAAACTTTTCACAACTGTCATTATGTTTTTGCTTGTTTGAGTGAATTAATCTTTTCTGGAGCTCCCTGGGTGGGAGTTCTGTTGTGCGGCTCCCTAAGTGGGAGTCTGTAAGTGCCAAACCCCACAGTTGCCTGGCTTGTTGGATATTTGATGGTAGATGAATACGTATATTTTCAATAAATTATGAAAATTAATAAAGACAAAGGGAAAATATATATATAAAAGAAATGATTCAAAGAAAATAATGATATTGATTATTTTTCACAATTTGATGAGAATACACGTATTCACTCACCATCAAATACCCCACAAGCCTAGTAATTGCAGTAGGGAAAACACTGAAAGTGAGCTGAACGCGGTTTGCTTGGCAAGATCATCAAGGTCTCGCCTTTGGCTAAAAAGGAAACCTTGACGATGCGAAGATGTGTTTCAAAAGGGTTGTATAATTCAGGTCACGTGACTTGGTTGCTGGAGAATCAAACAACGCCCCTCATCGTGAATGACACTACATGTATATGTGAAATGACTGCATTAATATAAAATATGAATATAAAACGTTATTCTCGTTCCGACAGGTTTTCAAATCCCACATTTAAATCTTTAGTTTTGCGAAAAAAACGAAATCTTTAACCGATGATCGTACTCGGACGAGAAATTTTTTGTCTCTTGCCAGCTTGGTTAGTCCAGTATGAGATGAAATTATATAATATTCAGCTTTCCTTTGGAATCATTCATAGTTCATTTATCAAAATGTAAAATTAAAATAAAAAGTATTGTACATATGCGAATCCAACCGTTATATGCGATTCAATCACCATTGTGATATATATTTAATATAAATATGAAATCACTGCCGCGAATATTCTTATAATCAATAAAATTAACTTGATGGTGATTTTTTGAACTTATTCACATCTCAATAGTTTAAAAACTGTACCAAAACATGAGTGGATACCCTTTCCTAATATAGGTTTTACTATAACAAAATATACATACTTAATTACACTATTTTTCATCTTAATTAACTTAGAAATTCTCGGCTGGAGGGCTCAGCTGTTCTAGCTGGGTTATCGCCATGCGCCTATTCACACCTCATTCAAGTCTGTGCCATAATCATTCTATAATGCAATCAACGACGAACTCAAATCCACTTATGACCTATACCCGATATTTACAAAAACAAGATATTGCGACTATCATCCTGTATTGTTTATACCAAGTTGCATGAATATATGAGGAAATTGTCGGACGTATGAAGGAAATAACTGAACATCAACACATTGTCGGCTCACACGATTATTAAATGAACATGTAATTTTGTCATTTACGCTTCGCCAGAGTAAATCTGAGCGCGGACGTCACATGAAGCATGGTACAGGAATGTGTATAGATATTTCCAGCATACACCCTACTTCGGCTTGTAGGAGACTATAGATCATATATATTATCCGGTTATCTTACGCATTTATACAGTATAGTATAGTAATATAGGTTTTCCATCGACAAATCCGCAACCAACATTAAATGTAGTTCCCATGTTCGCGGATAGAGCGGCGTACGACGGCAACACGGCCTGTGTGTCAGATATCACTCCGCCGCACGATTCTCTCGCACCTTGAAAAAAAACCCCGATTCCCTCGCGATTGAAGATTCGCGATCAAGAACGGATCGCGCATGGGTAAACGATTCAAAAACGATATCGCGAGAGAATGTTTTTTTTTCAGAAAAGGTTCAATCGTTTTTTCTCATTTTTTTTCTCGATATCCTCGCGACTGATTCACGAATGATCGTTTTTTCAATCGAGAAAATTGAAGAAAAATCGCGACTAAAGTAAAAACGAATAATGGAAACGATCCCTTAATTAATCTGACGTTACGAGATAGGAATCTACATCCGTTCAGTCATTGGGTGACTGCCCTGTACTTACAACAACACGGAATTTTGAGCTGATATTTTACGAACATACTCAAACTTATCCTGACGGCAGAAGTATCAAATACGCAACTCAGGAATTTTGTCTGTTACGAATTTGTCAACCGACTCCAGTAGCTTCGAAAAACTGAAAGTTGAATAGGCATCGCCAGCTACTTTTTCATACTTCTTCCATTCTATCTCAGATTCAATTACAAGCGTCTATCTCAGATTCAATTACAAGCGTCTGATCCGTCATTCATAATTCAGCCGTCGTCCATTAGAGAATATCCGCGTCCATAATCCAAAGACCTATTCCATATTCCATATAACAGTATTAGCACTCAATTCAAAAAAACAATCATAGTATACATAAACATAGGCTTGTTTCTTGCAAGAGAGAAGCGGTCAACAGTTTTCAATGATGCCGGCAAGACATCATGATGTTACAAAAATATCAAATCCGTTTCGCTGATCAGTATTACAAGCGTCCGGTCCGTCATTCATAATTCAGCCGTCGTCCATTAGAGAATATCCGCGTCCATAATCCAAAGACCTATAACAGTATTAGCACCAAATTAAAAAAGACAATCATAGTATACATAAACATAGGCTTGTTTCCTGCAAGAGAGAAGCGGTCAACAGTTTTCAATGATGCCGGCAAGACATCATGATGTTCCAAAAATATCAAATCCGTATCGCTGATCAGTATTCTTAATCCATAATATTCGTTGCAAAGTCGTCATCTAAAGAATGATGTATCTCAGTCACGCTTTGATTGTGCTATTCATATGAGTACCATGAGGATATTGAAGTACATGGGTTCACACGGCCCCTAACCCCGGAATTAGTTAAGCGGAATTAGACACAAGTTACGAACCGTAACGCCATAGATCTTGCACGCTACGCTCGTATTTTGCTATCAGCATGCGATATGTATCGCCAAATTTGAGAAACTTTGAGTGGAGGCGCTTAGTGGTGTAGCTCTGTTTTATAAGTTTCTGCAACAATGTTTTGTGATGTTGATTAAAATCGTCACATTTAACACAAGATCTAGCAAATGCTACAAGGCGAGATATGTATACGCCACATTCAGGTCCCACTGGAATATTACTGTCCAGAAAGGGATAGTTTACGATGTCGAAATTGTAAACATCTCTGTTGTCATACAGTCGATGAGAGAGAAGGCCCGCTTCATTTTTATAGAGATATAGGTCTAAATACGATGTGCCTGTAGGGTTATCTGTAGTTTCCTTCAAATCCAGTGAAGGTGGATATATATTCTTCTGGCTGGCACCAAAATAACAGCCAAATTTCCCTATTCATGACCTCATCAACTGTTCTCCACTAAACACACACACACACACACAAAAATACTAATAAATTCTTCTTTTCTGAATTTTTATTCAACCTGTAGGGTGCATTGGTTTGAATACAATTTAGAAGTATGGGAGATTGGAGTGCAGTGGGACATGGGGCACAGTGTTTCAAGCCGTCTAGCTCCTATGTCAAGGACAGGAAGCACATTACATTATTATCCGCAAAAGAGCCACCACCCCATACAATTCTATATTGATTAAAGATGAAAACTGTCATTGGTAAAAAGTTAGGGGTAAAAATATGTTTTTGTGCAGTCCAAGTAAATTTTTAGGACTGATGGTGATATTTTGTTACACCAAGTTTTCAGAGGTACTTCATTACTGTTTTGTTACTACTGAGAGAGGATGGACAAAGGTACAATTTAATTAGATCGATTTATTATTATCTCAGACGTATGTTCTATTTTTTTCACAAAATGGAATATATCCTGCAACCGGGGCAGACTGTGACACTTTTGCCTTGGCACACTGGGACAATAGTAATCAAATGGTGAAATTTGCTTTCATCCTAAATGTTACTAAAGTACATTACTTTGTTTCCTAGATAGTAGTAATGGCTAATCCTATCGAATTTGATGAGTTTTACTAATACTTTCGAAGTTAAATGCTTTCGTTAGCATGAGAATCACATAAAATATTTTTTTTCTCAAATTTTGGCCTCTGGGAAATATTATATGCATGTAAAACAGGGGTTTAATATTGGAACTATCTTCACCATCGCTGTTGAATCTTCTAAACTCCTATGAAACATATCATTATATACTTGATTTAAAATGTATTTTGATCATTATCCCACAGCACCCAAGTTGGTATCCCAGTGCATTCATAACCGGGGCAAACTTGGATACTTTTTTGACTTTTTAAAAACGAATTCTAGAGTAAAGTATAACAAATATATCATAGGTTTTTGTATAACTATGTTATACTACATATTAGTTATAACTAGAGCATTGAGGGCTACTCTACAGAACAATAACAGCAATTTTTTTGCAAAAAGTTGAAAAATTTCCCAGTATACCCCAATCTCCACTATGGCATGTGCACATTTACAAATAAGTTCAGAGGGGAATTCCAGCATGTGACCTTCCTGACATTGGTGAAACAGTGATGGGTATTCTAAAATGCCTAAACTAGTATCAGAATATAGTGGGATCGGCTTAATCGTTCCGCCGGTTGTTTATCACAACATTTGGCTATCGTTCACAGGTTTAGTGTACCGGTTCGGTGCTAGTAGTGAACGAGGCTTTGGGTAAGTGCTGGATGTGAGTGCACAGGTGACCGGGGTTGTACAGAGGATGAGGTGCTATTCAAAATCGGTACGATCAGTTAAATTTCAACTACCCGCTATGAGAACTGTTTCAATAGGAAAAACATGGATTTCTTTTAAAAATAATTTTCTATGTTTTCAGTAGAGCTCGTGGCTTCTGCAGGTACTGCTGGTGCCGCCATGGCCGTTGTTGGTCCACTGCTTTTTGCTAGGTTTGGATACAAGATGATATGTACTCTGATATTCATACAAGTTGTACCTGGGAGTGCTCTATTCGCGCTGTCTTTCGTCAAAAGTGAATTCTTCAAGGGCTGGCCTAGTTTGGTGTGCTTGTTCCAGTTCATTATCAGTAAGTACGTCTGAATTTACGGGTATATTACGCATGATATTGTACTATGTCGATATATGCTTCGAATTATCCTCCCCCCCCCCCCGCTCCCAACAGTTAAAAAAATCTCAAATTTATTATTTTTAGTACGAAAAGTTATCAGTTGAATTCTTGGTACATGTATCAACACCCTAATGTCCTTTGCATATATATCTTTGAATCTGAAATATTTTTATTTCTCATCTAAACTGAAAATGCCAAATTCGAGTTCCATTCAATCACAACCTAGACCCATTGACAGGTGCAAAACTTTGGTAGGCAACACTGGGTGGTCTTTCGTTTGCCGTTAATTACAAAATGATTCGATGTGACCTTGCCCTTGAATATTACAAAATATAAAACGTGTTTTCGAAAATCAAATATATGATTTGACATAGACACGGAGGTCATTAAGTTACATGTATGTCCCTTTAGAGTTTTGCTATTGAAACCGTAACAGAAATAGTTTCACTTTATTCTTACTATGTGCGATTGTTTGTTCAACAACCAATGTTGTAACATCGAAAGCTATTTACCGGTGTGCTTGAACTTTGTTTTTGGTCATTCTTCTCCCCTTTTACATAGTACAAATAGCATCAGTTCAATCTTCAGTCACATACGGCTGTGGGAGTTTAACACACGATACCATTTCGGATTGCAGGTTATGGGTTATCGTCATTCCTTGGTGTGAAAGGATTTCCATTGCCGTAGATATAGACCGACCCTCGTGGCATTTCCATAGGAGAAACTACTATTTCCATTTCATGTATTTTAGGACAAATGTCCATTGGGTTGAACGATAACAAGCGTACATAATTTCAAACGTTTTCTTTCAAATCTAATGACGAATACTTGTTCCTGCTAATTATTATTTTAACCGTAATTTGTTCTCGGGGAAAGAATACAGATGGGAATGTTTATGGAAATATCGGTTCATTGTACCAGCAATGTCAAACTATTATTATTAGGTCTTTCCATTTCCAATGGAATGACTTATTGATATTCTACGGATTATTATTATTATTCTTATTCTATCCAAAAGCTTAATATCTAATAAAGTACTTGATCTACAGCTACAATATTTGGTAGATGCGTAGAAGTCACTTCAAAGCTGTTCTCAGTAGTCATGATTTCTGACCGTGACCTTGATTTTGGGAAAGGTATTGCGCCACTATTTCTAAAAATTCTGGCGTTGAATGTAAGTGGATATTGAAAAAACTCAAAATGTCTTACGGAAGAACTTGATGCTAAAGGTCACATACCGTATAGACATGTATCCACATGGGGTTTCTCGACTCTCTATACCACAATCCCTCATCAGGACCTTATTGACCGTCTAAGTTCATTAATAGTATCTGTGCTCAAGAAAACTGATCGTAGATATATTAATGTCGGAAGCCATGAAGCATTCTTTAGCTCTACTACATACAAGGGATATCATTCATGGGATGTTTCTTTGTTTATAGAGTTGCTTGAATTTCTCATTAAAAATATCTATGTGAAATTTGGCAACACAATATATCAACAGCATATAGGTATTCCAATGGGTACTAATTGTGCACCCCTATTGGCTGACCTATATCTGTTCTCTTATGAATATGACTATATGCAGGCGCTTTCAAACACCGATCCATTCAAAGCCCGTTCCTGCTCATTCACCAAACGCTATATAGACGATCTTCTCGCTGTGGATAATCGCTATATAAATGACGCAGTGAAGGATATATATCCACCTTCACTGGATTTGAAGGAAACTACAGATAACCCTACAGACACATCGTATTTAGACCTATATCTCTATAAAAATGAAGCGGGCCTTCTCTCTCGTCGACTGTATGACAAAAGAGATGATTACAATTTCGACATCGTAAACTATTCCTTTCTGGACAGTAATATTCCAGTGGGACCTGCATATGGCGTATACATATCACACCTAGTAGCATTAGCTAGATCCTGTGTTAAATGTGACGATTTTAATCAACGTCACAAAACATTGTTGCAGAAACTTATAAAACAGGGCTACACCACCAAGCGCCTCCACTCAAAGTTTCTCAAATTTGGCGATACATATCGCATGCTGATAAAAAAAATACGAGCGTAGCGTGTAAGATCTATGGCGTTACGTTCCGTAACTTGTGTCTAATTCCGCTTAACCCGGGACTAGGGGCCGTATGAACCCGTGTACTTCAAGATCCTCATGGTACTCATATGAACAGTCACAATCAAAGCGTTACTGAGATACATCATTCTTTAGATGACGACTTTACAACGAATATTTGGATCCGATACGGATTTGATATTTTTGGAACATCTTGGTGTCTTGCCGGCATCATTGAAAACTGTTGACCGCTTCTCTCTTGCAGGAAACAAGCCTATGTTTATGTATACTATGATTGTCTTTTTGAATTTGGTGCTAATACTGTTATATGGAATATGGAATAGGTCTTTGGATTATGGACGCGGATATTCTCTAATAGACGGCGGCTGAATTATGAATGACGGACTAGACGCTTGTAATTATAGGTTACCGGCTTGTAAAGTAAAAACTTCTTCTGCGAATATTGATCAAACAGAGGAGAGGATGCGGTTGACACTTATAATGTAAGCGTTTGAATGAATTTGCAACAGAATGAACCATGAAAAGGAAAAAGTGGATCTTCAATAAACTGGAGGGTAGGTAAATCTTATACATGGCCAAGCTACTGTTTGTTTTTCAAAGAGTCGCGTAACAATAAGGAGTAGTTATCTCCCCTTTAATGTTTTTTAAAACCCGTTATTTTATAAGGAAATAAGTTAGGGCATTGATACTCCTAATATTAATGAACACTTTAATGACCCAAAAGAATGTGACCTTAAATTTGACCTTTGACCTCCAGGAGCGTCTTTATATGAGTGCAAAGTTTGGTGATCAAACTAACGCTATCAGCCTGAAAGTAAGGTCACGTGACCTACATGACGTCACAAGGTCGCCACTTGTCTCAGAACTCGACCTTGAGCTTGATCCTTGAAGTGGTAAGTATCCAAATATCGAAAATACGGCTTCCATTTACTGAGGAACTAACGCACTGACAGTCACGGAACAATGACGCAATAATGAGTACAATATTGACTTTCTTTTGACGCTAATTATAAAACCACCCGATGTGTCCTTGGCCTTGAATATTACAAAATGTAAAAAGCGTTGTATGTCCTTTTCTCGAAAACTACAACTTGCAGGAATCTGTAATTTAACACATTTGTACCACATAATACAAGTATGACGTCACTGAATTGCCAAGATGACCTTGACTTTTGAGATATGGCCACGGATAGTTTTGCGACTACAGTGCCATAACTCGAAAACCGTTGGAAATTTCATGTTGAAATTTGCACACGAATGTAGGTCATTACATGATGTAACAGAACATTAGTAGAACCCATAAAAAGACACCAGGAAAATTGGGAGATAACTAGTGATTTCTGAAATTTTCGATTTATTCAAATTTAGCGAAAATTATGCATCCAATCATCACTATTTTAGGCATGATTCAGGGAATATATATATGTATTTGCCTACGAAATTTCAGAATATAGCTTTGATAGGTTTAGAGATATTGAAAAATGCAATTTTCTCGAACTATTAAGCCGTTAAATGGTTCTCTCGCCCTATTCGTGGTCATTTGTTGATTTCATCTATTCAACGGTCGCTGTCAATTTCGCTATAGCGATTCGGCTGTAGCATTCGAGGCGTCCCGTGTTGGCAATAAAATTAATGTCGTGTTACATGACGGGACTGGCTCATTTTTGAAAACCTTATAACTATTGAACCGCAATAGATACGGACTTCTGATTTGTTGCCTGGTACTTCCAAGAATGAGTTGACAATGATCCGGTATTTCCTGCTACATATGCAACTATGGAACCCATTTTGCTTCATGTCTCATGACCATCGATATTTGGGGTCATTTTATCGGGCACAGAAACTCCAGGGACAATTTTCTAAACACATTTCAACGTACTAACATTTTCGGATCGATGAAGGAGCCGTCTAGGGCCCAAATAAAGCTCGGAAATGTGTTCAACAGCTGCCGCTTACCAATATAGTCAAGTTTGTTAGAAGACAAACGCAATAAAAAACTATAAGGTAGTAACAAGCAATGTGGAAAAAGGTGTCTTTGCGTGTAAAGCGACCAAAACAATGGTCGCGACCAAAGCGGCCCGCGACAATGTGTTTACTCATTTGCAGTAAGAAGAGAAAGACCGCGTCATTGTACCAACAATGTCTAGTTATTATTATTATCGTTATTTCTTCCCCAGACACGGGGAACGAAATGGCCTTTCACCCTCGTGGCTGTCAGACAGTGGTGGTAATTTCGACAAGAAAAACGCCGGAAAAGCTACAGGGCTTAGCATGGCAGGTGCGGGATCTGGAAAAACCTTCCTCGGTGCTCTGTTTCAAGGATTCTTTCAGAGAACCCACGATTTAGGTTCCTTCTTTTCCACAATAGCAATTTTAAACATTATTTTGTTTCCTATGTGCTTCATATTCCATTAGCCATGTGCATCAGAAGATAGGAAGAAATTCCACCAACAGATTCCATTACACGAAGTGATATTGCAGTAACCATCCAAGAAACTGCGAATGAATCGGCTTCTGAGACTACAGTGTCTTTGATACAACTGCTCCAATCTCTATACTTCAACTTGTTGTTTTGGCCGTCGGTATTGTTCTACGCGGGTTAGTTGACAATTATGAAAAATATTACTATTCTAGCGAAAACTGTGAACTTAAATCAACCATTATACTAGGTGTATGTGTTGACAGTTGTATTGGTTACCGTCAGGATTTCGTTCGGCTCCATATAGGAAAGTAGCCTTCAAATTTGAATAGCTCCTTGAAAAACACTTTATATCATTGAACGCCTGACCCGATTATCCTGATCAAATGTGTCCACATGATCTTCCAATTGAAAACAATCGAATGGGGACATTCTTTGCCTAATTTATTCCGTAATTTCTTCAAAAGGGTTGACATCGTCCATTTCGATAATATATTAGTAATTTATCTAACGAATTCTCACATTTTGCTGAAGTGTTCAGTTTCACAATGATATCCCTGAAAGTGTGCCACTTTTTGCATATGTGTGTCATAATGCTGACATGTCTTCTCACAGTACATCGCATAAAAGAAATTGAAAACTTCGCAGATGGTAACAACAAAGGCTATAGATAAAAGCAATACCCAAGTCCAGAGAAAACAGATATTGCCGTGGCAAAATATATCTGCTGAAGTTTAGCATTGTCATATATGATACCCACTAGGGTTTGTAATATTATATTTAGTGCCGACTGCGCTTAGAAGAAAAGTCCTGATATAATTCCTATGTACTGAACACCAAATTCAACAGAGAGCATTAGTGGTGGTAGCAAATGTCCCACTCCTATACCGAATCCACAAAGAATGGTTATAAGGTATACTGTGATGTCGTTCGTGTAATCACTATTACCATTGTAGTGATGAAAGTCGCATAGCAAACGAATAGCAGGTCAAATCCCAAACCTGTGGATTGAAATCTGTCATATATGGAGTCGATCGAAATCCTGACGACAATCAATACAACTGTCAACACATACACCAAGTATAATGGTTGATTTAAGTTCCCAGTTTTCGCTAGAATAGTAATATTTTTCATAATTGTCAACTCACCGGCGTAGAACAATACCGACGGCCAAAACAAGTTGAAGTATAGAGATTGAAACATTTGTATCAAAGACACTGTAGTCTCAGAAGCCGATACATTCGCAGTTTCTTCGATGGCTACTGCAATATCACTTCATGTAACGGAATCTGTTGGTGGAATTTCTTCCTATCTTCTGATGCTTGTGGCTTATGGAATATGAAGCACATAGGAAGCAAAATAATGTTTAGAATTGCTATTGTGAAAAAGAAGGAACCTAAATCGTGGGTTCTCTGAAAGAATCCTTGAAATAGAGCACCGAGGAAGGTTTTTGCAGATCCCACAGCTGCCATGCTAAGCCCTGTAACTTTTCCGGCGTTTTTCTTGTCGAAATTACCACCACTGACAGCCACGAAGGGGAAAAAGGGCATTTCGTTCTCCGGGCCTGGGGAATAATAATAATGATAATAGTTTGACATTGCTGGTACAATTAACCGATATTTCCATAACCCTTTTCATTTGTATTCTTTCCCTGAGAACAGATGTCATTTAAATAATTATTAGCATTAACAAGAATTCGTCATTAGATTTGAAAGAAAACGTATTCCATTAGAAATTGTTTTAGAATATATTCAATATAATTTCTCTGAAACAGTAATGTAAATTCAGGAAATGATACTGGATTTACAAACTTACTGGATTTACTGCTTTCTATATTCCTATACAAAAGTGATAAAAACGTTGATTCCTACTGTTGTATTTATCCTGTATTTTTAACCCTTTGAAGCCATGTTCAAAAGTCAAAAGATCATTGAAAATTATTCCCAACCCACGGAATACATTACCAGGAGAAAGCGTCTACTTGTGTAAAATATTTTCACTTTTTCATTGTTTGGAAATCATGTTCAATGGATTGATTCTGGTGATAATTATCGGCTTCAATTATTCAGAAGGCATTAAAATACAGGAAAGCCACAACGGTACCCGGTATTATATTATACCGCCTTTAGCGTCAATTTGACGCTTCCCTTTCGTATTTCCTTGCATTGCTGTTTCGTGCAAGTTGAATACACCATTAAGATCGTTAACCATTGAATATATTGTGGGGTTGTATTGCTGTTTCGCGCAAGATGAATTCAACATCAAGAACGTTAATCATTGAATATATTGTGAGGGTTTCAACTATATACATAGTTCTATATATAGAAAGACGATGGTTAGTAAGTCTATTTGATATTTGACACGGTGGATATTTTATTAATCTGATCGGTGTTGCGATTGTTCAATCTCAACCCCCTTTCTATTCCACTCTGAACTGTGCGAGCGGGGTCAAGCTCCACGTTCGCATCGTCGATCAGTAGGACAATAGTAGTTCCTATTGTTTGATGCTATCATATTATTATATCTTCCTTAGGCTCTGGAAATGAAATGGCTTGTTTCACCCTCGTGGCTCTGGCTGGTATCAATTTCAAGAAGGAGAGTTCTGGAAAAGTCACAGGACTTTCCCTGGGAGCGGCGGCATCTGGAAAAGCTTTTTTTGCGGTTCTGTATCAGTGTTTCTTCCAGAAAACAGATGATTTAGGTTCATTTTTCTTCACAATAGCGATTATGAACATTGTCTTGCTTTCTGTATGTTTCGTATTCAATAAGCCAAAGACGAAGGACACAGAAGAAGAAACTCCATTAGCAGATTCGATCAAGGATAGCAATAGTAGAGAAGCAATCGGGGACACAGACGAGGAAACTTCATTTACAGAACCCATCTCGACGAGCGACACGAACTCCCCAATGACTTTGAGACAAATGTTTAAATCTGTTTATTTTCACTTGTTGTTTTGGCCTTCTGTAGCTTTCTACGCCAGTGAATTCACAATCATGAATAACATAACTATTATAGCAAAGACTGTAAACTTAGAACAGCCGCTATACGTAGTTTATGTCTTAACAGTAATATTGGTTTCGGGTAGAGTTTCGATTGGATTCATATATGATCAATTTCCTTCGACGGTTACTGGGTTTGGCGGCCTTTTCATTTGCTACGTAACTTTCATCACTGCTATGCTGATAGCGATTACAAGTTTGAACAGCATTACATTATATGTTGTAACCATTCTTTGTGGTGTCGGCATAGGTGTGGGGTATCTGCTACCATCAGTCATGCTGGCGAACGAATTCGGTAAACAGTACCTCGGCATTATATCCGGGTTGTTTTTCTCAGCCCAGTCAGTTATAAATATAACATTGCAAACCATAGTGGGCTTTTTGTATGAAAATTCTATTATCCAGCAGAATTCGGTGGATATATTTTGTGAGGGCAATCTCTGTTTTCTCTGGGTTTGGATATTGTTTCTTTCTTTAGCCACAATTGTTACTATTTGCGAAGCCGTAAACTTCTGTTATAAGATGTACTTGGAGCAAACTTGTAGTCCAGGTGCCCATGCTGAGAAATTACCGGGGCCATTTGGATGATTTTTTTTTCACCGAACACTAAATGGTAAAAAATGGGATAATAATGTCTGAGTTAGAAGTATTATGTTTGATGGCATTTAATCACAGGAAAAATGTCTCTTTCAAAATATTCCTGAGGCAAGATACGCGTTTGGCGATTCGAGATTTCAGAATTAATAAGTTTGAGTTTATTCAAATTTCACCAATTTCGAAGTTATACTTTAGCGAATAAAGAGTCATTTCAATAGCTGCTCCAAGTATATTGAAATAGCTTCAAACCCGCAAGATCACTTTACTGTGAATCGAGCCCTTCCTGAATATCTGTCACACACATGAACCAGTTCTGGTGGTAGATTATCGAGGAAAACTACTTGTGTCGTAGGTGGCGTAGTCATACTCTTTCGGCCAGGAGAGGGGGAACAGATCACCATATTGCACAAATTTGGTATGGTTCGTGATATATATGGTTCGTATGCTTTGATAGCGTTGGCAATGAAATATCTACTTGTTTATAGAATAGCAGTTTTCGAAAAACCTGAAATAAAACTAGACAGAACAGAGGACCAATGGTTCTAATTACAACGCATATGAGGGAAGTGGGAAGAGGTGCCGACATACTGACAGAGTTACATGACTGCACAGTATAGTCTTCTGGTTAACCTATTCTAAAGCACATACCAAAAATCTAACGATTCCTGATATGTGTTGTATCTCAGGTACGTAAAGCAGTCGCTCTATGAAATGCCAACAGTATCGGTATGCTTTAGGCTAAAATAATATTTTGTTTCTTGTTAACGGGCGTCGTTCGGAAGAAGCCTATTTACATTGAATTCAACAGGTTATAGGTCAAGGTCACAGTCCTCCAAAACTAAATACAGCTTTGTCTGGAATGTATCTGTAGTCATGTATCATCAAACTGTGTGATACATGTGATTTCATAGAAGCATATCGAACGTGTGGTCAAAGTCACCTCCCCCTCCTCTCTAAAACTGAACCTCGCCACGTGCACTATTCACGAAATTTAAGGGATATATAGTGAAGGTCATAGAATCCAGTCCATTAAGGGGCCATATAGTTTCAGGTCAAGACCAGAATATGTCAGAACTGGTCATAGACTTGTCAGAATAATATCTCGGGTTCACGTATAAGTTATGTTGCCGAAGACATAATATGGAAGTGGTGGAATCGAAAGTAATCTTCTATTTTCGTATTCATATGGTCCTTCGGTTCCTAATTACTGTAGAATACGTATGGGCTTAAGCCATCTCCACCACCAGTTGAAGAGTACAATATTATAATGTATAAAAAACTGTCACATCTGGGATTTCATTCATCAGACTGCCAAACACTACTTTTTATATTGCCCGACTTTTGCTGCCCCGCGTAAAGTCCTGTTCACACAAGTTGTAAATATCATTAGGCCTGGTATACACTACTCTATGTATCTAGATTTCTTATCTGATCACTTGTTAGACACCCTATTACGTGGCAACAAATCGTTTTCTTCGAAAGCAAATACAAAAATATTTGAAGCTGTTTTTTGAATATCCGGTGTTGCCTTTCTCGTTTTTAATCTTCGCAAAATGATAATATATTATATTATAATATGGAATGAACATAACTGTTAGAAGATTCGCTATTGTTATTGGTATTCCTGCATGTATAATCCTACACGGATGTGGAAAGTTTGGTGCACCCAGTGCTATTTGTTCTGTTATTGTGCTTTTTGTTTGATGTGTTCTGTGACAGTACATATGTATGCATTCAATAGATTATTTTATTGAAGAGTATTCAGTGTTTGGCGCATAGGTTGTATATATGTATTTATAAAGAAGATTTAAGTTGTTTCTCCACATATGTGCATATATCCTTGAATAGCGATACATCTTGGAATCTATGTTAAAAAGAAATAAGCTGCTTACTCATGGTTATTTGAATTTGGCGCGCGGTAAATTCAGATCACGACATTTTTGTGGTACATGGGTCACGAGTATCGCACTTGTTGAAATTGTTGGTATCCAATTGAGGGACGCTTTACGTGTGCCAATTTACTCACGGATATTAAATAGTTTTTGTTTTAATTTTGTATCATTTTTCTTGTGCATTGTTTTATTTGTTTATTTGTTATCTCATTACTTCTGTACATTCCAGTTCCATACAAACGTTTTGCAACCACATTGTAATGGACCAGCATATTGACAATAAGTTTGATTGGGTTGGCACGGATTCTACATTATGTCTCATTACAGAATATATGTTGCACTTGTGTCTTTGGAATTGGTTTCAGGGAAACAGTATCAATCGTTTTTCTCCCAACAAATTTGACAAAATAACAGGATGAGTAATTTGTCAAACTATATGCTTAAGGGCACAGCCAAATTACCAAACGTTGGTACCGTGTGGTAACGGAATGATAACCACAAGGAAGGGTCCCTGAACAGTACATCTCAATACCAGTACCCATAAAGTACCACTCAGTAACTGGTCAGTACCGTACAGTATCGCAAGGGACAGGACTGAACAGTACTGTTCAGTAACCGACTTGTTACTGTGCAGTACTGCTCAGTTACCTCTTGGAACCAGGCTGTTGCTCATTGACATGTACTGCTCAGTTCGGTGCAGTGCAGTTCTGAACTGTGATTTCCACAAAGGAACTGTTCAGTAACAGAACAGTACTTACATGTATGGTGGGCCTTTCCGTGCAGTACCGTTCATTAGCGTGCTGTTCGGTACATGTCTGCAAAAAATTGCCTGTGTAGAGCCAGTGGTCCTAAATCATTCACTCTATGAAATGGCGATAATGTCGGTATGCTTTAGGCAAAACAGTATATTGTTTCAGGTTAGCGCGCTCGTTGTTCGGAAGAAGCCTATTTACATTGAAATCAACAGCTTATAGGTCAAGGTTACAGCACTTCAAAACTAAAACCAAATTGGTCTGGACTGTATCTGTGGTCATGTAACACCAAACTGTGTTATACATGTAATTTCATAGAAGCATATAGAATGTGCGGTCAACTGGTCATGGTCTCCTCCCACTCACCTCTAAAACTGAATCTGGACATGTGCGCTATTCACGAAATTCACGTTTAGGCATATGTTTATACCGACCCTCTGTTTAAAAATCTGAATATTCTCACACTACCAAAACTCAACAATTACCTTATTTTACAATACGTCCATAAGTTCAGTTATCACCCCTCGCTTCTGCCCATTAACCACCAGAGTTACTTTACACGTATATCCAATGTGCATCGATATGCTACTAGAAATTCTAGAATCAACTTGTATCGACCCTTTTATTCTTCTGATCTTTCATTCTTCACTGCCAGAATTAAAGGTCCGAGGCTGTGGAACAAACTACCCACCCATCTCAAAACAATAGATTCTATTTCTCTATATAAGTCGCAGTTGAAAAAACATCTCGTACTGGACTGAGTTTCACATTCTGTAAGCAGGGCCGACCATGGGTAGTTTGTTTTGTTATTCACCGGTTCAGAAAATTTATTACCTACACTGAAGCTTTTCTAACATGAGATGAAGTACAATATATTCAATCTTCAGTGATGGTTTTATAATACTATATTATTTTCTTTTGGGATAGAACAAACCCCCTGGGGTTTTATTCCCGCCAGTTATACATCATATATCTTCCTGTCAACATACTGCTACGGATATCATCGTTTTCTAGATATAATATTGATCATGTATGTATAAATTGGAACTGGTGAATAAATTGAAATTGAAATTGAATTGAGGTCATAGGAGCCAATCCGTTACAGGGTTAAATGGTTCCAGGTCAAGACCACAGTATGTCAGAACTGGTCATAGACTTGTCAGAATAGTATATCGGGTTCACGGGTGCGTTATGT
This sequence comes from Hanleya hanleyi, assembly GCA_036873755.1. Classification (NCBI taxonomy): domain Eukaryota; kingdom Metazoa; phylum Mollusca; class Polyplacophora; order Lepidopleurida; family Hanleyidae; genus Hanleya; species Hanleya hanleyi. Next base: position 36,886 of record JAVTVY010012665.1, read on the forward strand.
TGCCCAAGACATAATATGGAATGAGCATAGCTTGTTGGGTCTTTCCATTTCTTCTTATTATTATTATTATTATTATTCCAAGCAAACTCTTACAGTCGATTATCTGCTAAACGCTTCAAGATAGAGGTACGAGATTAAGCATATGTACAGATATCAGTCAGAGGCTTTGTTCACAGTTTTGAGTGTTGACCTTGACCTTGACCTAATGAGATATAGGCCGGTAAAGTTAAATTTTATTTTGTGAATATCGACCAAAGTCCTGACAGCAGGCAGTTGAGATTTAGAATGTAAGTAGTGGAAGAAATTTCGCATAAAATTTTCAAAGAAAATATGTAGATCAGACAAGCAGTTTTCGAGTTCTCTCCCCTGAAGGCGTTTTTCTTGTGACCAGATTGCAGCTTAAACGATACTACTGACATTCTCCAAAAATTGCAGTCTGCATGACATGTTTATGACCACGATCCCTATTGTTTTTTGGCTATTACGTAATCAAACTTCTGAGTTAACTCCCCTTTTGATTTTTTTTGAAATTATATAAATTTTGAATACGGACAGCTATCAACTGCATATTTGGTACATTTCTTAGCACGTTGAAGCTCTCAAAGAATATTCTTTTAATTTTGACCTTTGACCTATAAAATCGTTTTTATTTGAGGTAAAAGATCCGAGCTCAACTCGTAAACGGCTTAACCAATTAGAGCACAACTTGGCATAGATTAACTATATGACATCTCGAGTTCATCACCATAGCCAGAATTTGACCTTGACCTTGACCTCGTAAGAAATATCAATTCAAACATCGAAATTATGGCCTCCATTTTCTCCGAAAGTAGGTCAGTGACAGTATTGAAACCAACTCTGCGTATAGAACGCTGAATGGTCTTTCGTTTGCCATTACTTAACAGAGGCTCTGATCTGACCTTGACCTTGAATATCACGTGATGTAAAAAGTGTTTTAGTTGATTTTCTCCAGACGTATTACCTATATGATCCTGAAATTTAAACTACATGTTCCCCATAATACAAGAATGGAGTGATCTAAATTTTGACCTGACCTTGACCACCGCTCCAAAGTTATCTCCCTTTCCGTTTTCGGGTATTATGGCGTGCACCCTTGAAAAACCATTACGCATTTGAACTTCAAATTTGCATACCATTATCGGTCATCACATGGTCCAACAGAATCACTGTAGCATTGGAGAAAAATTACCAGAAATAATAGGAGATAATTGAGAAAAACCGAAATTTTCATTTTATTTATCTGGAGTGAAAACAGTTGAGTTACCAATCGCTAACTTTGAGAGGAAACATGCATGTAGAAAACTGTAAATTTTCAAAGCTGTAGCTGTAGTATTTTTTATAATATTAAGAAAATAGTTTTGGAAATCTTAATATGCGGGATTTGCTAGCGGGCACCTTCTGAACTATTAAAGTAATTGACATCGCGTATGTAACACGACACCAACTTAATTGTCGATGTACATTACAGGCGCCGTAAGTCGTCCTGTATTTAAGCCGTCACACCAAACAAAAGTTTAGTGGCCTTCATATTTCGGCTGTACCAGTCCAGGCATCCCGTGTACGCAATTAAATTAATGTCGTGTTATATGACGGAAGTGATAGGGTAATAGCCGAAGATAGTAATTGTAGAAAACTCAGCTTATCTTTGGACCGCTATAGCTTTGGAACCTTACCAGATATGGACCGCTGTAAGTTGTGGCATTTTATTCTCCAGTGTCAGATCTTTTTAATTTGATTGGAATACCTTGTTCAATGCACAGTGACACGTTCCTGTGGTGGTTTGTATAGCTAACGTGATAACGTTGAGGGCTCGTGGTTTCGGATCCAACTACAAGACTTTCATGTTCAGTATCCGAGTTATTATTCGTTTGAGCTCATCGGCTTTAGGAATGGGAAGACCGGGTCACTGTCCACAGTGTCTAGTTCACTATTGTTATTGGTGTTCCTACACGGTCGTGGAAAGTTTGGTGCACCGGTGCTATTTATCCTATTATTGTGCTTTTTGGCTGATATGTTCCACAGTACATGTGTATATATTCAATCGATTATTTTATCAGAAAATATCGATTTTTTTTTTCATCCTAATATGTACATATATCCTTAAATATCGATACATCTTGGAATCTATGTTTATAAGGAAAAAACTGTTTACTATTGATTATTTAAATTTGACACGCCCGGTAAATTCATATCACGTCTTTTTTTGTGGTAAGAGGGGCACGAATATCGTACTTGTTGAAATTGTAAGTATCCCACTGAGGGAAGCCTTATATGGGTCAATTTACTCGCAGATATTAAATAGTTTATTTTTATCATTTTTCTTGTGTATTGTTTTATTGCTTCATTTGTTATCTTATTACTTCTGTACATTTCAATTCCATACAATCGTTTTGCAACCATATTGTAATAGATATTTTGACTAGCATGTTGGCAATACATTTGATTGGATTGGCACGCATTCCACGATATGTCTCATCTTGGAATTGATTCCAGGTAAACAGTATTTATGGATATTTATAGGTTGGGTAAGTAATCAAACTTTTTGCTTAAGGGCATGGGCCAATGGTCCTGAAGCAGTCGCTCTATCATATGGCGACAGTATCGGTATGCTCAAGGCAAAAGGTATTTTGTTTCTATTTAGCGCGAGATTCCTTCTTTAAAAACCCATTTAGATTGAGGTCAACAGGTTAAAGTTCAAAGTTGCAGCATTCCAAAACTAAATCCCTCTTGTCTGGGTTGTATCTGTGGTCAAGTATCACCAGGCTATGTTATACATGTGATTTCATAGAAGCGTATCGAATGTGCAGTCAACTGGTCAAGGTCACCTCCCTCCTCCCCTCTAAAACTGAACCTAGCCATCTGCACTATTCACGAAATTTGATGGATGTGTCACGAAGGTCATATGAGCCAATCTATTACGGAGTCAAATGATCACAGGTCAAGATCACACTATTTGAGGACTGGTCATAGATTTGTCAGAATAATATGTCGGGTGGACGGGTACGTCATGTTGCCCAAGACATAATATGGATTACACACTGGTTCTGTTGTCTCACACGAGAAATTCTTTTTCTTGAATAACATGTTTGCCATAGGATTTGTATGTGCTCAGGCGTTCACTCGACAGATCAACCGGTTCGAAAGTTGGTTATCAACCTGTTGATATGACTCAGGTCAACCCGCCACACATATGCCTATTCTTGCTTCAAGAGAAACACATGCATTAGAATATGCAGCACATTTATTATTAATATTATGGCACCGCAACTACATGACATAACATTATAAGCTAAAATGGAAAGTAGTGTAATACGAGTTAATCCTATGACTCGCGTACCTCTGTGATAATATACCAGCAGAATGTTTATATACATGGCAGATACAGAGGTCACTTTAATGCTGGGATGAGTGATTTGCATACTACCAGCTGGAATCACGAGTTGAAACGGGAGTTATCTCCCATCTTCTGACTACATCTGCTTAACTTTTCGCTCGCTTTCATAGGAAGAATATCCTCAAACTTCCAATTCAGTGATATTTAATGCCTTGTTTATCGCTATGTTTGAATTAGGCAGTTTTGATGAGGAATTGTTCACTAATGTTGACACTACGACATGTATGGGGTATTTGTCTTATCCGGGATTTTACAACTGTTTACAATAATCCATTTGTTAAAATGTCAACAGTCAATATTCCCCGGTCTAATATGTCTGAATTTTCAGCTTACCAGGTCAAGATCACACTATTTGAGAACTTGTCATGATTATTTCAAAATACTGACAAAGAGAATATGAGTAGTATATAGAGTGGATTTAAAGTCCCCTTTCACCCGGATGTAGAGGTCATTTGGGGAGGATTTGAGGAGGAGAGGTCAAGTGCAGTATAGTTCCGGCAGAATCACCAAAAAGCTACCTCCAACACAGGAGAGTTCCAATTGTTGCAGGGAATGTATTCATCCGCGGTGATGCGGTCTGGCAGCGGTTTTGGCGGTGATGCGGTCGCGGGAAAAACCTTCCGCGGAGAAAAAGTAGTCCCTAGATAAAATGGTCCGATTGGGTCGAGTGAGGTATCAAAATGAAGCCTTCGTGAAGGGGCATCTAATGGGCTGGGTGTGGGGTTGAAATAGCGGCATTCTGCGCATGCACGGTGGCCAAAGAGTATGGAAATAGACGTTTTGGAGCTAGGGGAGCCCCTAATGGTCCAATGGGGTTGAGTGAGGTATCAAAGTGAAGCATTCGTGAAGGGGCATCTAATGGGCTGGGTGTGGGTTGAAATAGCGGCATTCTGCGCATGCGCGGTGGCCAAAGGATATGAAAATAGCCGTTTTGGGATGTAGGGGAGCCACTAATGGTCCGATGGGGCCATATGAGGTATCAAAGTGAAGCATTCGTGAAGGGGCATCTGATGGGCTGGGTGTGGGGTTGAAATAGCGGCATTCTGCGCATGCGCGGTGGCCAAAGAGTATGGAAACAGACGTTTTGGAGCTAGGGGAGCCCCTAATGGTCCAATGGGGTCGAGTGAGGTATCAAAGTGAAGCCTTCGTGAAGGGGCATCTAATGGGCTGGGTGTGGGGTTGAAATAGCGGCATTCTGCGCATGCGCGGTGGCCAAAGAGTATGGAAATAGACGTTTTGGAGCTAGGGGAGCCCCTAATGGTCCAATGGGGTTGAGTGAGGTATCAAAGTGAAGCCTTCGTGAAGGGGCATCTAATGGGCTGGGTGTGGGGTTGAAATAGCGGCATTCTGCGCATGCGCGGTGGCCAAAGAGTATGGAAATAGACGTTTTGGAGCTAGGGGAGCCCCTAATGGTCCAATGAGGTTGAGTGAGGTATCAAAGTGAAGCATTCGTGAAGGGGCATCTAATGGGCTGGGTGTGGGGTTGAAATAGCGGCATTCTGCGCATGCGCGGTGGCCAAAGGATATGAAAATAGCCGTTTTGGGATGTAGGGGAGCCACTAATGGTCCGATGGGGCCATATGAGGTATCAAAGTGAAGCATTCGTGAAGGGGCATCTGATGGGCTGGGTGTGGGGTTGAAATAGCGGCATTCTGCGCATGCGCGGTGGCCAAAGGGTATGAAAATAGCCGTTTTGGGATGTAGGGGAGCCACTAATGGTCCGATGGGGGCATATGAGGTATCAAAGTGAAGCATTCGTGAAGGCGCATCTGATGGGCTGGGTGTGGGGTTGAAATAGCGGCATTCTGCGCATGCGCGGTGGCCAAAGGGTATGAAAATAGCCGTGTTGGAGCTAGGGGAGCCCCTAATGGTCCAATGAGGTCGAGTGAGGTATCAAAGTGAAGCCTATGTGAAGGTGCATCTGATGGGCTGGGTGTGGGGTTGAAATAGGGCCATTCTGCGCATGCGCGGTGGCCCAAGGGTATGGAAATAGACATTTTGGAGCTAGGGGAGCCCCTAGTGGACCAATGGGGTCGAGTGAGGTATCAAGGTGAAGCATTCGTGAAGGGGCATCTGATGGGTTGGGTGTGCGGTAGAAATATCATTCTGCTCATGCGCAGATGCAATGCGGAGCTCTCGTCCAATCAGAAGCGAGTATTTCAAATCCGTCACAGAGCTCTCGTCCAATCAGAAGCGAGTATTTTGACCCGGTGCATTATGGGACAGATCCAAGATGGCGGCACGTATGTTCAAGATGGCGGCACATCCGGTGTCGAAAACTGGCCATTTCGTCGGAATGTGGTCACCTAGTGTCGAAAACTGGACCCTGTATGGGTCCCGCTAGACGTTTTGGAGCTAGGGGAGCCACTATTGGTCCAGTGGGGTCGAGTGAGGTATCAAAGTGAAGCATTCGTGAAGGGGCATCTGACGGGCTGGGTGTGGGGTTGAAATATCGGCATTCTGCGCATGCGCGGTGGCCCAAGGGTATGGAAATAGACGTTTTGGAGCTAGGGGAGCCACTAATGGACCGATTGGGTCGAGTGAGGTATCAAAGTGAAGCATTCGTGAAGGGGCATCTGATGGACTGGGTGTGGGGTTGAAATATCGGCATTCTGCGCATGCGCGGTGGCCAAAGGGTATGGGAATAGACGTTTTGGTATCTAGGGGAGCCCCTAATGGGCCGATGGAGTTGTATGAGGTATCCATGTGAAGCCTAGGTGAAGGGGCATCCAGGCATGGGTGGGTGCATGTAAAATTTTTCCTGAAAAAAAAAAAACGGAACACGGACTTTATCGAAAAATCCGGGAAAATGCCTATATGGGGTATGGGGGTATATAGGTCGCCGGGCTTAACGGGGCTTGCCTATCAATAGAGTTATCTCCCCCTAGTTCCAGGGTGGGTGTATGTAAAAATTTTCCTGAAAAAATACGGAACACAGACTTTATTCTAAATTACGTGAAAATGCCTATATGGGGTATGGGGGGTATAGGACCATCCTGGGAAACCTACTTCTCCACATTTGCGGTATAGGTTGTGGGGTCTCGTTTTCTTTGTCTCGTCAAGACAAACATGATAGGAAGTGTCCCGGAGCGAATCGGTGAAATTTTTGATAAAGTACGATATAGCCCCATATAGTCCCATACTGGGGGTATAGGACCAATGTTTGTCCCCCTGGGAAACCTACTTCTAGACATTTGCGGTAGGGTTGTTTGGATTTGTTTTTCACGTCTCGTCATTTAGAACATGATAGGAAGTGTCCCGGAGCGAATCGGTGAAATTTTTGAAAAAGTTCGAGGAGCCCCATATAGACCCGTATAGTCCCATACTGGGGTATAGGACCAATGTTTGTCCCCCTGGGAAACCTACTTCTATACATTTGCGGTAGGGTTGTTTGGATTTGTTTTTCACGTCTCGTCATTTAGAACATGATAGGAAGTGTCCCGGAGCGAATCGGTGAAATTTTTGAAAAAGTTCGAGGAGCCCCATATAGACCCGTATAGTCCCATACTGGGGTATAGGACCAATGTTTGTCCCCTGGGAAACCTACTTCTATACATTTGCGGTAGGGTTGTTTGGATTTGTTTTTCACGTCTCGTCATTTAGAACATGATAGGAAGTGTCCCCGAGCGAATCGGTGAAATTTTTGGAAAAAGTCACCGAGGCCTGGGTAGGCTCATATTTTTTATAATATACAATATAATGGTTGCAGCGTTGTTGATTACATGTTAGCCCATGCTGGGTTCTTATCACAAATACTGAAATTTAAGGTAGGCGACTTTACGCTTCTGTCTGATCATTGCATGCTAACTTGTGATGTCGATACCGTTATTGACCTTCAGTCCCCAGTGAGCCCTGAACTAAATCCACTCCCGAAACGATATATCTGGGATGATAGCTGTAAAGAATCTTATCTGGATGCTTTGCTGGACAGCCACACATCTGATTTATTAAGTAACTTTGTAAATTCTAGCGGAAATAACACTGATCAACTGGTTGATGATTTCTTACAAATTCTGCACCCAGTTTGCGACAATACATTAAAATACAAGATACCTAATAAAAAGCCAAAGAGGAAAAATAACCACAAAACGTGGTTTAACCAATCATGTAAAGACATGAGGAAAACGTTAAAGCAATTGAAATCTGAATTGGTTAAGGATCCATCGAATGGTGAGATACGACATAAATTTTACTCTTTTCGTTCACATTATCGACGCTTTCTATCCTATACAAGTAAGCAGTACAAGGCGAATTTGCTTCGTCAGTTGGAATCAACCACTGATGGTGATCCCAAACAATTCTGGGCTCTTCTACAAAACCTGAAAAAGGACAATGCATCTGTAGCTGATAGTCTTGACCATTCTGTTTTTACTGATCATTTCAAAAAGTTATCGACTAATAATTGTGAGAATGTTTCTGAACTTCATGACCGGATAATGTCTGAAAAGATCAGTTTGGAATCTAATGCTTCACAAGATCGCACTGTGTTCGATAGCCCTATTACACTTAACGAAATTACAGAAGCAGTAAAAACATTAAAAACTGGTAAAAGTGCGGGCAGTGATAGTCTCCTTAATGAAATGATTAAATGCGGAATTTCTGCTCTTGCTCCATCTCTTCATAAGCTATTCAATGTGATTTTCACCACGGGTGTTTTCCCCTCGGCGTGGAATATGGGCTTGATCATCCCACTCTATAAAAAAGGTAACAGAAATGATCCGTCTAATTATCGCGGTATCACGCTGACAAGCGCTTTGGCTAAACTTTTTAACAAAATTATCTTGGGTAGGTTAAATGTATTCTGTACTGAGCATGATGTCATTCACAAAAACCAAATTGGATTTACTGATAATAGCCGTACAATGGACCATATTCTCACACTTCGTAATATTATAGATCATGAAAAACAACATAAGCGGAAATTATTCTGCTCTTTTATCGATCTACATAAAGCTTTTGACTCGGTATGGAGAGAGGGTCTTCTATACAAACTTTTGAATTTGGGTATTAGTGGCAAACTATATGCAGTTCTCAAAAGCATGTACTCCGTCACATATTCTGCAATGAAATTCCCACATGGCCTTTCTCCCTTCTTTCCATCCACTGTGGGTGTTAAACAGGGAGATGTACTCAGTCCCCTACTTTTTAATATCTTTATTAACGACCTTATTAGTGAAATACAAAATGATCAGTGCGGTGAAGTATGCATCGGCAAATCCACTGTTAATATTCTTTGTTATGCTGACGACATTGTCATACTGTCCTCCACTGCTGCAGGTTTGCAAAGTAAACTAGATATTCTTGAGAGATATTGCAATAAATGGCGACTGAGAGTTAATATCAATAAATCGCAGGTCATGCTTTTCAACGCCAACAAGCTGCCGCGTAATATTTCATTCCAAATACATGACAATTCCCTGGCGATTGTCAAGCAATATACCTATTTAGGCATAATTCTTAAAAGCAATGGTAACTTTTCACTGGCTATAGAGAATCTACGTAACAAAGGGTTGAAAGCATACTTCAAAATGAAGCAATTATTAGACAACAATACAGGTTGTAAACTATCCGAAAAGTTGTTCGATACATTAATAAAACCAATACTTTTATATGGCAGTGAAGTTTGGGGTGCCAAAGACACTTTTAGAGATTCAGATGGCTTCGAGCATGTACATCTAAAATTCATAAAAGAATTGCTTGGAGTACATTCCAAAAGTACGAACACAGCATGTAGATCCGAACTTGGCCGACTTCCTCTTAAATTTGATATTTTGAAACGCATGGTGCGGTTCTGGGCGCACATACTGGAAAGTCCGGGCTCTCTGGTATCTGACGTGTACCTAGACACAATCGATTGTAGTTCCTGGACTAAGTATATTTCTAATCTCCTCGATACCTGTGGATTCAAATATATGTTCAATGAGCAATTTCCTACAACGAACGTCGAGGTCGGTTGCATTGTGCAGCGTCTTAAGGACATTGAAATGCAGGGAAGTATTTCATATATTCAGTCATCTGACAAGCTTACTGTCTTATCTTCAATGTTTAGCCTGTTTTGTAGACCAATTTATCCCGACGTCTTAGCTAATAGACAATATAGAAGTGTTATTTGCAAATACAGAATAAGTGCACACAGGTTGGAAATTGAACGTGGTCGATACCAACAGTTAAATAGAAGTGACCGACTTTGTAAACAGTGTCCAAGTAATGTCATTGAGAGTGAACATCATTTTATTCTGACCTGTCCTAAATATATTACACTGAGAAAAAACTTTTTCGAATCAATTTCTAATCTGGGTACCAACTTCCATTCTCTAAGTAACACAGCGAAGCTTAAATTTATTCTGGGAAACCACTGCACAGATACGCTTATTAAAACTGTCAAATTCTTGCTTGCTTGCGAAAAGTTGCGAGATCAATAAATTCCTTCATGCAGTGTGAAATATCCGGATCATATCAAGCTAATAGTATATATACATGTGTCAGATTGATAGGGCCTAAGGTTATTGAATTATGTCAGCTTTGCGTCATGTGAATATTGCTTTTATTCCTCTTGTATTCATCTGTCATGTTTGGCAACTTGTTCTTCTTATTTGTATGACTATATTACCAGTCTGCTGACTGCGTTGATGTGTCAATAAAAAAAGTTATAAAGTTATATAGACCCATATACTGGGATATAAGCCCAATGTATGTATAAATCCATACGGGGTGGACATTGTGAGGTTTAGGTGGGCCACTAATGGGCCAATGGTGTCGTATGAGGTCTTAATTTGAAGCTCTCATGCAGGAGCACTTGACTACACTAATGGTTCGTCCGTGTTCAATAGTCTGCGCATGCGCAGACTGGCCCGTAGTAGAGAAAGCAGGCATTTTTTGAGGTATGTGGGTGTGTGTTTGGGTTAGAGATGGGCTATTCACGGTTCGAATGGGTCGTGTGATGTATCCATGTGAAGCCTATGTGAGGGAGCCTCTGATGGCGTGTTTTTAAATGCAAGTCGCGTCAATTTGCGCATGCGCAGCCTGGCCGTAGTAGAGAAAACAGGCATTTTTGGGGTATGTGGGTGTGTGTTTGGGGTAGAGATGGCCCGCTATGGGTCCGAATGGGTCGTGGAAGGTGTCAAAGTGAAGCTTGTGTGGGTTAGAGTCAGAATGATGTGCTTTTAAGTGCAAGTCGCGTTAATCTGCGTATGCGCAGTTGGTTGTAGTAAGTAAAGTGGCCATTTTGGGGCAGTACATGAAGGTATTTGGGGTCGAGATGGACCATCCTTGGTCCGAATGCGTCCTGGGAGGTGTCATTTTGTAGTTCTCGGGGTGTACATTCCGATTTGAGGGATGTTCCCGTCATCTGTGACGTCATCGATGACGTCATCAGTACGAGTAGTAGCGAAAGTGAGCCTTTTGGGGTAGTGAAGGATGTTATTTGGTGTAGAGATGGACCATCCTTGGTCCGAATGCGTCGTGGGAGGTGTCATCTTGTAGCTCTCGGGGTGTAGACCCCGATTGGAGGGCTGTCCACAGCATCTGTGACGTCATCGGTGACGTCATCAGTACGAGTAGTAGCGAAAGTGAACATTTTAGGGCAGTGCAGGAAGGTATTTGGGGTAGAGAGGGGCCATCCTTGGTCCGAATGCGTCCTGGGAGGTGTCATCTTGTAGTTTTCGGGGTGCAGACCCCGATTTGAGGGCTGTCCACACCATCTGTGACGTCATTGGTGACGTCATCAGTAAGAGTAGTAGCGAAAGTGAGCATTTTGGGGCAGTGAAGGAAGGTATTTTGGGTAGAGATGCTCCATTCTCAGTCCGAATGCGTCGTGGGAGGTGTCATCTTGTAGTTCTCGGGGTGCAGACCCCGATTTAAGGGCTGTCCACAGCATCTGTGACGTCACTGGTGACGTCATCAGTAGGAGTAGTAGCGAAAGTGAACATTCTAGGGCAGTGCAGGAAGGTATTTGGTGTAGAGATGGACCATCCGCGGTGCGAATGCGTCATGGGAGGTGTCATGTTGTAGCTCTCGGGGGTACATTCCGATTTGAGGGCTGTTCACAGCATCTGTGGCGTCATGGGTGACGTCATCAGTACGAGTTGTAGCGAAAGTGGGCATTTTTTGGCGGTGAAGGATGTTATTTGGGGTCGAGAGGGACAATCCTTGGTCCGAATGCGTCCTGGGAGGTGTCATGTTGTAGCTCTCGGGGTGTACATTCCGATTTGAGGCATGTCCGCAGCATCTGTGACGTCACTGGTGACGTCATCAGTACGAGTAGTAGCCAAAGCGGGTATGTTGGGGCAGTGAAGGAAGGTATTTGGTGTAGAGATGGACGATCCTTGATCCGAATGTACTGTGTGGGATGTCATCTTGTTGTTCTCTGCGTGTAGACACATCTACACACTTGTTGGTCGCATTGTGCATAAATACTACATATGACTTGATACTGTGAACTGTAACTGTAAAACTTCAATATGGTCGAGTGGTCTAAGACGCCAGTCTCAAGTGCTGGTCTGCACATGCAGGGCTTGGGTTCGAATCCTACTCCTGACACATGAGTTGTTTTCTTGATACTTCTGATACAATAGTTAAAACTATAAACCTATAACTGTAAAGTCAGGATGGCCGAGTGGTCTAAGGCGCCAGTCCTAAGTGCTGGTCTGCGCAATGCAGGGCGTGGGTTCGAATCCTACTCCTGTCACATGAGTTTTATTGTATATACATCTTTTGTATTATACCATATCTATCCTGTATTACACAATAGATGTCCTGTATTATACCATATCTGCGCTATATTATACCATATCTGTCATGTATTATACAATACCTGTCCTGTGCTATATCATATCTGGCCTGCATTGTACCATATATGTCCTGTATTTTACAATATATGTTCTGTATTATACCAAATCTGTGCTGTGTTATACAATATCTGTGCTATAGTATACAGTATCTGTCCTATATTATAGCAAATCCGCGCTGTATTATACTGTATCTATCCTGTATTGTACCATATATGTCCTGAATTATAAAATATATGTTCTGTATTAGACAATATTTGCCCTCTATTATATCATATCTGCTCTGTATTATACCATATCTGTGATGTATTATACCAGATCTATCCTGTATTATACAATATCTGTGCTGTATTATACAATATCTGTCCTATGTCATACCATATCTGTGATGTATTATACAATATCTGCAGTGTATTTTACAATATCTGTCCAGTATTATACAATATATGTTCTGTATTATACCAAATCCGTGCTGTATTATACAGTACCAGTCCTGTATTGTACCATATATGTCCTGTACTATACCATATCTGTCACGCATTATACCATACCTTTGCTGTATTATACCATATCGGTCCTGAATTATACCATATCTGTGCTGTGTTATACAATATCTGTCCTGTGTTATACAATATCTGTTCTGTATCATACCAAATCTGTCCTGTATTGTTCTATATTAGTCCTCTATTATACCATATATGTTCTGTACTATACCAAATCTATGTTGTATTATACAGTATCTGGCCTGTATTGTACCAAAGTTGTGCTGTATTATACCATATCTGTCCTGAATTGTACCATATATGTCGTGTATCGTACAATATATGTTCTGTATTATGCAATATTTGCCCTCTATTATACCATATCTGTGCTGTATTATACCATATCTGCAGTGTATTTTACAATATCTGTCCAGTATTATACAATATATGTTCTGTATTATACCAAATCCGTGCTGTACTATACAGTACCAGTCCTGTATTGTACCATATATGTCCTGTACTATACCATATCTATCACGCATTATACCATACCTTTGCTGTATTATACCATATCTGTCCTGAATTATACCATATCTGTGCTGTGTTATACCATATCTGTCCTGTGTTATACAATATCTGTTCTGTATCATACCAAATCTGTCCTGTATTTTTTTCTATATTAGTCCTCTATTATACCATATATGTTCTGTACTATACCAAATCTGTGTTGTATTATACAGTATCTGGCCTGTATTGTACCAAAGTTGTGCTGTATTATACCATATCTGTCCTGAATTGTACCATATATGTCCTGTATCGTACAATATATGTTCTGTATTATGCAATATTGCCCTCTATTATACCATATCTGTGCTGTATTATACCATATCTGTCCTGAATTATACCATATCTGTCCTGGATTATACAATACATGTTCTGTATTATACAATATATGTTCTGTATTATACCAAATCTGTGCTGTATTATAGAGTATCTGTTCTGTATTATACCAAATCTGTGCTGTATTATACCATATCGGTTCTGTATTATACAATCGGATAGCGGTGGTCGTGAACAACAACAAGTTCAGCAATGTTCAAACAGTTTATTATCCCCAATGTAACATCATACCCAGGCTGGGGGAGCCGCCCTGGGTATG
>JAVTVY010012666.1:0-57931 GCA_036873755.1 Hanleya hanleyi
AGCATCAAAGGTGCATTCATACTGAAATCGCATACGTCAATTATACTATCTCCATAGACAATTAACAAATGTTTGTCGAAGAGTCCGATGAATTAAATTGCATTTAGTGCAATATCACTGGAAATTTACACCCACACAATATTTTCGGCGATCTGAAGTGTATCTGAATAGTCAAAATATAACACAAAAACATATTCGCTTTTCACTTTTATTGTTATGACCAACATACCAGTTCGATCATTTCGTGCGTTAGAGTTAACCACAGCAGTTGGATTTACATTCGATAGAACAGAACGATCGGCAGCTGATTTGCAAATGTATCAGAAATCTGATAGCTGCATCTATCATAAATATAAAATTACATTACTGTGGTTATAAATTCTGATATTCTGTGAAAAATCCGCAAATCTGAGTCTCCGCGTCAGTGAGGCTTTTGTGTTTGTGAACTTTCTTCCAATCCTAGGAAAATAAGTCTGTTACGAAAATTGTTATTCCTACTTTCCGAATTGTGTTAAGATTAGGGAAGCAGAACTTGACTGGTCTTGCCTAAAATGGGCCTAAAATGACAACTCGTAAGGAAGAGTGTGCATTGGGCGCATGATAAAAAACACTGCTATAAATCACACCGTAAATTCATAGTTAAATGTACTGGCAGAAATAGTGCCAGTACATTCAACTGTAAAATTACATTGCACCGTATTTCACAATTTTTAGCATGATTTACACTAAAAGTTTGCATCGTATTTTATATTTACCGTTTGTTACAGGCTTTCAACTGTAATTTATGTTGCACTGTGATTTAGAATTACCGTTTTATTAACAACCTGTAAACTGCATGATTACGTGGCACTGTTGTCTATCTGCTCCATCGAAAAGTAGGTCATTTGAAGGCCGAAATGGCCATTGCTCTTTCGCGTATTTCAGCTCTTCGTGTTTAAAAATGCGGTCACTACAAGTGTCGAAAATAATCAGGAAGGAATCGGCGAAATTATTACATGAATATACGATTTTAAGTGAGGCACGTCAGATAATACCCAAATCAAACCGTAGTTTAGGCCGAAAATTAAAGTTAGCCGTATTATACCGTAAATTCACAGTTAAATGTACTGACAGAAAAGGTGCTAGTACATTCAACTGTAAAATTACGTTGTGCCGTATTTTCCAGTTACCGCTTTTTAACATGCTTTGAACTGTAAAATGTTGCACCGTATTTTATAATTACTGTTAACAGGCATTCAACTGGAAATTGTATTATTCTACACTGTAATTTACAGTTACCGTTTTAAACATTACGTGGCACCGTTGTCCATAATTATCGGTTCCGTGAAAAAGTAGGTCACTGGGAGGCCGAAATGGTCATTACTTGTTCGCGTATTTCAGCTCTTCGTTTTTACAAATACGGTCTCCACAGGTTTCGTGAATAATCACGAAGAAATCTATGAAATTATTACATGAATATACGATTTATAAGTTGGGCACACCTCCACGTCAGATAAAGCGAAAATAGAACCGTAATTATAGGCCGAAAATCAAAGTTAGCCGCCGCGTCCCTCCCTGTGCGTGTTCTGATAATGCTCTGAATGTTGTACAACGCAGGTGGTATTTCCTGCAATTGGGCGCTTCGCGTGCAAAGGTATCAACCCCCTTTCAGAGAAAACAGGATTTTTTGATTATGTTAGTGCGGGGTTTACTCATTCCAGTTGATGTCAATTGAAATATCACAGTTCAATTTACAGATTATAATTAATATATATATATCTCTATTTGCCTCCTTAACAAGAGAAAATATACATATGTGTTATTATGCATGTAAAGTGATGTTACAAGTGGTTAAATGGTATACGATACAGGCGTGAGAGAAATAGCGGTATATACATGTTGTCCTAATCGCATGTTTGGCGATTTCAAAGGGACTACACTGTAACATTATTAAATTGCTCGTACATAATAACATTTCCATAATGGTACATTCTTGTTATGATCTGACACGAGACGAGTCTTACTGAATCTATGTCGTCTATCGGGAAGTTCATCCCCATCAGTATGTAAAATTGCATTAGCGGCGACAACATGGTGAATGTACAATCAGTAATTCTTTTCTTCGACAGCATTCGTTCGCAGTGAAACATAGGACAATCCATTACAAAGTGATGTGTCTTCTACACTGCCACTGTCACACATTTCACATATTCGAAGACGCCGTTCAACATTAGGTTCAGAGTAGATATTTAAAGCGCTACAGCCTGTCAGTAATTTCACCATTGCTTGACACTGTTTTTGGAGGTGGCCATATTTTGACGACACCTCCCACCAGACATGTTTTGCACTGCGGAACTACGGTCCTAAAAACAGTCAGACGGGCTGACAAAAAAAAATTAATGTGTTTACAATTAAATATACTGTGAACTCCAACATACATTTACCTTGAAATAACGGTAATTTATAACAGTGAATGGATGAAAGGAGGTGTCATAGGATGTCACTGAGAGAGCTGTGTTAGCTTGTCGGCAGACGGATGATATAAAATAAGAGGAAATTTTAATTATATTGTCAATGTAAGTTGTTTATGATACAGAGATACTTCAGACACCGATCCTAATACATTTCAATTAGGCAAAAACTCCAATTTGGATGAATAATCTAATCTGTGATGTAATAAAAGCATATGTTCACTATTAAAGAACATGCAAACTTTACTTCAAAATATGGCCAAATTTGTTGCCATGGCAACCATGCGAATTCAACAGAACATATCGAGCGCTACTATGTTATATAAATACTAGTATCTCTGTGACGAACATCTCGCAATTCCCATTCCCTGAATATTGTCGCGTTCGTTTTTTTTCTCCGGTATGAATTTAATAGAAATAACATTGCAATGGCGTCGGGAGCAGTACGGCAGTAGCGGTACGGTATGGCCGTATCATTTTTTCGCGAGAAAAAAAAAGAAAAAGAAAAAAACGAAAAAAAGAACGATAGAAGGAAACACAAATTAAAAATAATTAACTAGCAGGCAGTTTGATAGCTTCCAAGTTGAAGAAGAATTTGGTCGAGCTAGAACGCCATTGAATTTGTTAGCGACTCTGAGCATCGACTAGCCATGGTGGGACAGTTTTCTTAATTCGATCGTGAAAAGTAAGATATACGTGTATTCATATGCATGATGCCGGATGATGTACACATTATTATGTTATTAACGACAAAAATACAAAAAAAACAACACTTTCTGCAGACGAATTCGTTGTTTGCTTACCCAATATGCCATACACGCTCTGTTGTTTCTGACTGCATGCTTTCTTTCCCGATCCGTTCGCCTAAAGTGAGTTTTCGGCCTTGTTCTTCAAACAATATAGGCTTAATAACGAGCTATGTTTAAAACAAGAGCTCGATTGCGCCTGGTACAATTTTCATCTTATATCACCTGTAAACATGTTTTACACTGTTTTGATGCATATCCTATCAGGAGCGTCATTTTAGTACCGTGTTGTTTTTATAAGCGCTAACGCTGTGAGGGAGGATAAAACTATTCCCGTTACTTTAGAAGCTGATGATAGGATACTTCTTTCTGCGAAAAAAAGAAAGAGAAAAACAAATGAAATTTATCGTTAGCATTTGAAATGTTGCTGGTTAGGGTTAGGTAATGGTTGAATGAATTGGTGGTCATATTGGATCGTTTTCTGAAAAATATCTTATTTTAATTTGCGTTTAGATGAAACAGAATGATTTACGTGTTATCGGTAAAATTTTAGAAATAACCCATGCACATTTCTATCACACACACAAAAACAAATACATTTTATGGTTATGTTTCATAATTTTCTTATCATTTGTGTATCAATTATAGACGAGGAGATGTTGATGGCCAGCCATAGTATATTCTGATGGAGACCCACACATTTTTTTGTTATTCTTTTTTTTTCACATTCACAAATATACAAACAACACTATTATACAAAATATAAACATTGAGTACAAAACACAAACAATTGACAGATCTCGCTCACAATTAATTTAAATTAGTGCATTTCAAAATCATTTTCAAAATGGCGCTCTGTTGGTTAATCCTCAAATTGGCCCTTACAAATATTGCACCACACACCCCATCATTCATACCACTGTCGTCCACCTTGTCTTTGGAAAATCATTTATTCATTTCTATAATAATACTCGAAATCCATTAAACACACTCCAAGCTTTGGCTTTCTGCCTTGACATCGCATTGGGTAAATATGAAATTTTTCTATTAAAAACACTAAATTATGTAGGTCACCTAACGACAAAAATCCAAATATTATGTCCTCCTTCCGAATATCCACTTGAATTTTTGTACATTCTTTAATTTTGTCTAACAGGTTATCCCAAAACGTTCTTGTTTCCCTACATTCCCAGAAAAGATGAACGATGGATTCTTTCTCTATATTACAGAATGTACATATATTATTATCCCGTAGTCTAATTGTATAAAGGAAAGTATTTGTAGCTAAGATTCTGTGTATAATTTGGAGCTGCAACCATCAATTTCACATCAAATGTAACTCTAATTGGGAGAAAGAAGGTTTCTTACAACATATTCTGGTCAGCTGAAATTAACCTGCTCAAGTTACCACCGCGCTCTTGTTAAAATTTTCCCCGCCAGAGCTAACATCTTACCTTTCCTTTGAGCTTTCACAACTGTAATGTACTCTGTAGACGGTGGCCATTGGTGTATAATCGATATCTATGAACGTGATTAACAAAACCAATTATATGTACGTTTTGTAATTCTGACTGTGTGGTGACCTTGCATGATAGCGTAGAATATGGACAACCGAGCATCAAATCGCATACGTCAATTATACTATATTTGTCGAAGATCCGATGAATTAAATTGCATTTAGTGCAATATCACTGGAAATTCACACCCACACAATATTGTCGGCGATCTGAAGTGCATCTGAATAGTCAAAATATAACACAAAAACATATTGGCTTTCCTCTTTTATTGCTATGACCAACATACCAGATCGATCATTTTGTGCGTTAGAGTGAACCAAAGCAGTTGATATAATATTCGATAAAACAGAAGAATCGGCAGCTAATTTGCAAATGTATCAGAAATCTGCATAGTTACATCTATCAGAAATATAAATTTCGTGAGTGTGGTTATAAATTTTGATATTCTGTAAAAAATTCGCAAATCTGGATCTCCACGTCAGTCAGGCTTTTGTGTTTGTGAACTTTCTTCCAATCCTAGGAAAATGAGTCTGTTGCGGAAATTGTTATCCCTTCTTTCCCAACTTTGTTCAGATTAGGGAAGCAGAACTTGGCTGGTCTTGCCTAACATGGGCCTAAAATAACAGCTCGTAAGAAAGACTGTGCATTAGGCGCATGGTAAAAAAAAACAAGAAAAAAACACTGCTATAAATCACACCGGAAATTCACAGTTAAATGTACTGGCAGAAAAAGTGCCAGTACATTCAACTGTAAAATTGGGTTGCACCGTATTTCATAATTTTTAGCATGATTTAAACTAAAATGTTGCACCGTATTTTATATTTACCGTTTGTTAACAGGCATTCAACACTAAATTATGTAAATTACAGCTTTTTAACATTCTGTAAACTATATGATTACGTGGCATCGGTGTCTATCTGTTCCATGGAAAAGTAGGTAGGTCAGTTGAAGGCCGAAATGGTCATTGCTCTTTCGCGTATTTCAGCTCTTCGTGTTTAAAAATGCGGTCACCACGAGTGTCGAGAATAATCAGGAAGGAATCTGTGAAATTATTACATGAATACACGATTTATAAGTGGGGCACGTCAGATAATACCCAAATCAAACCGTATTTTAGACCGAAAATTAAAGTTAGCCGTATCACACCGTAACTTCAGAGTTAACTGAACTGACAGAAAAGGTGCCAGTACATTCAACTGTAAAATTACTTTGCACCGTATTTTACAATTACCGCTGTTTAACATGCTTTGAACTGTAAAACGTTGCACCGTATTTTATAATTAAAGTTAACAGGCATTCAACTGCAAATTTTATTATGCTGCACTGTAATTTACAGTTACCGTTTTAAACATTACGTGGTACCGTTGTCCATAATTATCGATTCTGTGGAAAATTAGGTCACTGGAAGGCCGAAATGATCACTGCTCGTTCGCGTGTTTCACCTCTTCGTATTTACAAATACGGTCTCCACAGGTTTCGTAAATAATCACGAAGAAATCTGTGAAATTATTACATGAATATACGATTGGCCACAACTCCACGTCAGGTAAAGCGAAAACAAAACCGTAATTATAGGCCGAAAATCAAAGTTGGCCGCCGCGTCCCTCCCGGTGCGTATTCTGATAATGCTCTGAATGTTGTACAATGCAGGTGGTGTTTCCTGCAATTGGGCGTTTCGTTTGTAAAGATATGAACCTTTTTTCAGAAAAAAAGCAGGATTTTTCGGTTATGTCAGTGCACAATTTACTCATTCCAGTTGATGTCAACTGAAATATCACAGTTCAATTTACTGATTATAATTAATGTGTTTACGATTAAATATACTGTGAACTCCAACATACATTTACCGTGAAATAACGGTAATTTATAACAGTGAATGGGTGAAAGGAGATGTTATAGGATGTCACTGAGAGAGCTGTGTTAGCTTGCCGGCAGACGGATGATATAAAATAAGAGGAAATTTTAATTATATTGTCAATGAAAGTTTTTTATGATACAGAGATACTTCAGACACCGATCCTAATACATTTCAATTAGGCAAACACTCCAATTTGGATGAATAAACTAATCTTTGATGTAATAAATGCATATGTTCACTATTAAAGAACATGCAAACTTCTCTGCAAAATATGGCCAAATTTGTTGCCATGACAACCATGCGAATTCAACAGAACATATCGAGCGCTACTATGTTATATAAATACTAGTATCTCTGTGACGAACATCTCGCAATTCTCATTCCCTGAATATTGTCGCGTTTATTTTTCTTTTATCTCCGGTATGAATTTAATAGAAATAACATTGCAATGGAGTCGGGAGCGGTACGGCAATAGCGGTACGGTATGGCCGTATCACTTTTTCGCGAGAAAAAAAAAGGGAAAAGAAAAAATGAAAAAAGAAGGATAGAAGGAAACACAAATTAAAAATAATTAACTAGCAGGCAGTTTGATAGCTTCCAAGTTGAAGAAAAATTTTATCGAGCTAGAACGCCATTGAATTTGTTAGCGACTCTGAGCATCGACTAGCCATGGTGGGACAGTTTTCTTAATTCGATCGTGAAAAGTAAGATATACGTATGTTCATATGCATGATGCCGGGTGATGTACACATTATTATGTTATCAACGAAAAAAAAACCCCAACACTTTCTGCATACGAATTCGTTGTTTGCTTGTCCAATATGTCATACACGCTCTGTTGTTTCTGACTGCATGCTATCTTTCCCGATCCGTTCGCCTAAAGTGAGTTTTCGGCCTTGTTCTTCAAACAATATAGGCTTAATAACGAGCTATGTTTAAAACAAGAGCTCAATTGCGCCTGGTACAATTTTCATCTTATATCACCTGTAAACATTTTTTACACTGTTTTGATGCATATCGTATCAGGAGCGCCATTTTAGTACCATGTTGTTTTTAAAAGCGCTAACGCTGCGAGGGAGGATGAAACTATTTCCGTTACTTTAAAAACTGATGATAGGATACTCCTTTCTGCGAAAAAAAAGAGAAAAAAAAATGAAATTGATCGCTAGCATTTGAAATGTTGCTGGTTAGGGTTAGGTAATGGTTGAATGAATTGGTGGTCATATTGGATTGTTTTCTGAAAAAAATATCTTATTTTAATTTGCTTTTAAATGAAACAGAATGATTTACGTGTTGTCAGTAAAATTTTAGAAATAACCCATGCACATTTCTATCACACACACAAAAACAAATACATTTTATGGTTATGTTTCATAATTTTCCTATCATTTCTGTGTCAATCATAGACGAGAAGATACTGATGGTCATCCATGGTATATTCTGATGGAGACCCACATTTTTCATAATTTTATTTTAAATCACATTCACACATCTACAAACAACACTATTATGCAAAATATAAGCATTGAGTACAAGACACATACAATTGACAGGACTCGCTCACAGTTAATTCAAATTAGTGCTTTTCAAAACCATTTTCAAAATGGCGCTCAGTTGGTTAAACCTCAAATTGGCCCTTACAAATATTGCATCACACATCCCATCGTTCATACCACTGTCGTCCACCTTGTCTTTGGAAAATCATTTATTCATTTCTATAACAATACTCGAAATCCATTAAACAGACTCCAAGGTTTGGCTTTCTCCCTTGACATCGCGTTGGATAAATCTGAAATTTGCTAGTAAAAACACTAATTTATGTAGGCCACTTGGCGACATAAATCCAAATATTATGTCCTCCTTCTGAATAGCCACTTGAATTTTTGTGCATTCCCTAATTTTGTCTAACAGGTTATCCCAAAACGTTCTTGTGTCCCAGAAAAGATGAACGATGGATTTTTTCTCTATATTCCAGAATGTACAGATATCATTATCATGTAATCTAATTGTATAAAGGAAAGTATTTGTAGCTAAGATTCTGTGTATAATTCGGAACTGAAACCATCAATTTCACATCAAATGTAACTCTAGTTGGGAGAAAGAATACTTTTGTTCCACCATTCGCTAGAATGCCGGACCTATCACCAATTCCCATTTCTGTTTTGTACGTATATTCTCAATTTTAAGTTTACCTGCTAACACATTATACATATCTTTAGTTTCCTTAACATGTTTAATTATTCAGGATATACATGGGGAATAATAGGATATGCGATATGCAAAACGTGAGAAATATTGTCCTTGTCCGTTCTCAAATTGTCGGATTTTAAAGACTTGGACAAAGCGTTCCGTATCCATAGGAAACTTGTAAAAACGGTCTAAATTCAAACTTTCGACAGAAGGTTTTATAATCAATAAATTCACCATTATTATCTAGAAACGAAACGTCTGTGAGGATAGAACGACTGGTCTGTAGCTTGGCTCTTCAAGGATATGTGATGTCGACTATCTCAGCGTTTTAGTAATCAAACTGCCTTCCACGTCAAGTATATGGCTATTATGAATTCCCATAGTTGGGTTAGTCATGAATTGACGACAATGTCGATAACGTAGAGAAAGCAGAGGGAGATATAAATAGAAATAAAGAAGAATAGACTATGTACAACTGTCTATTTTTAGTCAGGTTATCATGGTAAATATGTGTTCATTGTCATTGTAATCGCGTGGATGATTCCATTGTCTTTGTACCCCTTCGTACGCACAAAGCCGTCCAGAAAAAACTGGAAGAACCATGGGCGTCTTCAAGATATGGTTCTCTTATCAATAGGATGACGTAGTTCGGAAGTCAGATTTGATAGGCTGAAATTCAGGACCTGAAAATATAACATACACATGAATGGCTAAGATGGAGAAACAGTTATCATCAAATTAAGAACACATGCACGTGGGGAGTGAAATACATGCAAAGACCGGCAAAGAAATTATCCCGTCAGTGCAACTGCAAGGGCGATAATCGTTTGTGAGGACTTGATTGTTCTGTTGCCACTGCAAGTCAACTGGCATCAGTACACAATTAATCACAATTAATCACAACGATCTACATTGTTTAGAAATTTGAGAGCAGATCTTTATGGATTTTATGAGCTGCGATTTTTCAGCATTTCTGATACATTTGATATTTCAACTTGCAGATGAGTCTTCAAACTGTACTTCCTGGTGTTGATTTGGGCCACTTTGAAAAAAGCATGGTGGATGAAGACATGATCAGTGAAGGGTGAGAAGGCTCCCTGTTTACAAATCGAATGACATTCTGTAGCACCAATCAGCTGTCAGTGGCGGTAATTTGAAATTTCCATGGTCAACATCTGTCAAGACTTCCACTGGTAATGTCCCACAAGGTAAATATTGACATGCCAGGTGGATTTATGCATTGTGAATTTTCTGGATTTTTGCCGATTTTTAACGCTAATACATAACAAGTAACAGAATTAATTGTGTACTGATGCCTGTCACACGACATTTTCACATTTGACCAGAGAACTTTAAATCGTCACTGTGGCTACAGTTTTTACTGGATCAGCCCAATTTTTTCCATGATGACTCCTGAACTAAGTTCAAATATTAGGGTTGTTTCAAATTTATGTTATTAAATTACCAATAAAATAAAATAAAAATTCTAATTAATTTTAATAATTTTTTTAATTATTAAAATTATTTTTTTTCTTGCTAAATGTGGTTGAAATAAATATCATACTGATAATGCTGGGTAACATCTCTTGTATTGCTATGCCATTTCTGCGACAAAATTGAGACCTTTTGGAGCAAATATAGGCAAAAAATGACTGATTTGTCAGTACTAGGGCCAAATAGTCAATGCCAAATATGACGAGGTTCATTTAACACAGCTGGTAATTATGAGCAAATTAACTTTCAAGATACAATAAAATGTAAATGGAAGAAAGGAAATTCACATAGATACAATTACATGCTTTTTTTCAAAATCTCGACCTCAGTTCAAATCTTCAATGCTTCAAATCATTTATGCATTAATTCACTTTATATCAGTCTAAAACCACATGAAATTAATACTAATTATATCACCTGTAAAAACTCAGATGTTTGTTCCACACACAAAGAATTTCCAAAATGCCTTTTGCATTTGTAACTTTAATGAGACAAATAAAATCTGATTAACTGAGTCAATAGTTAATCTGACTGTTGAGGGTTTCTCATTGTTGTGTGTTTATTGTCAGTCACATTTGCATCATAGCAAATACTTTCTCTTCATTCCATTTCCACTATCTCCAGGACTATAAGTATGTAATTCTCTTTCATATTCATATCAGAGATCTTGTAGGTAGCAAGAAACATGGATTACAGGCACCAAATATTAGCAAGCCCCATACAACCCTCCCCCCCCCACACATACACATCAACTCTGGGAATTTCGCACAGTGTGACTCAGAGGTATGCCTCCAACTCTGTTGGAAGATAGGCCTTTCTCACTGTAAGTTGCCACTTTAATCTTTCACCAAACAGTTAACAGTTTAAGTTAGGCAACTTCCAGCTGTCCTCATCTTTCATGGTTGTTAATGTAGCAGAGATCAGCAAATGACCATCAGATATGTTGTCATTGAATTTTATTCCTTTTTTTCTTCTATGTTGTGTTTTGACAAGTGTTGCCTGTTTGCAGACATTGCATTCATGGACTTGAAATCTGACACAGAATATATTCCTCAATGTTATTTAGGAGTTTTCTCAGTAATAATAACTGTTTACAAGTAATATGTGCATCTTTCTAATTACTGCCAGCAAGATCTTGATGAGATGTAGATCCATCCAATTGAACTGACATATATTCTCTATATGGGAGTTGTGTATACCATAAACACCTCTGTGTTATATTTTGGTATGTGTTGTGTACACATTTGTGTATCTTGCTGTCACTTATTACAGGATTAAACATGTCTTTGATCTTTGTATCAACATCAAATTTAAATCCCATTTGATAGATTACTGGGATGACCCACTGATTACATGGAGAAGTTAACCACTGCCATGAAGGAAATTTTTACCAAATGTAGCCTAAATGAGCAGGTTGAAAACAAATTATGTTTTGACACATTTTGAATTTAAGTTTTCTTTATTTTTAAACTTTAATTTGAATAATTTCATAAAAAAATGAATTAAAATAATAAAAAAATAATTAAAAATAGTGTTTAACATATCTAGTTAATGCTTTATACTTCTTTTTATAGGCAGAAGGATTGTCGACTTGGTGCTTTTTACCAGATGGAAAAATATGTACAGGTTAGTGAGATATTGTACTTTTTACTTGTACCTCAGTCTTAAGTCATATGGGGCAAACTGAGGGGAAATTATAAAGGGGGTACCCTTGGTATATAGGCTGCAAAATCTCTATCTGTGCATAGTTTTATCTGTGCCTTCTCAAGAATGTTTGGGGATGGGTATGGTTTGTTCAGATGAGAGCATTCCTTATTTTAACAATGGTTCCATTCCTGACAGGCATCAGTACACAATTAATCACTTCCGGGTCGGTGCCCACGATCTACATTGTTTAGAAATTTGAGAGCAGATCTTTATGGATTTTATGAGCTGCGATTTTTCAGCATTTCTGATACATTTGATATTTCAACTTGCAGATGAGTCTTCAAACTGTACTTCCTGGTGTTGATTTGGGCCACTTTGAAAAAAGCATGGTGGATGAAGACATGATCAGTGAAGGGTGAGAAGGCTCCCTGTTTACAAATCGAATGACATTCTGTAGCACCAATCAGCTGTCAGTGGCGGTAATTTGAAATTTCCATGGTCAACATCTGTCAAGACTTCCACTGGTAATGTCCCACAAGGTAAATATTGACATGCCAGGTGGATTTATGCATTGTGAATTTTCTGGATTTTTGCCGATTTTTAACGCTAATACATAACAAGTAACAGAATTAATTGTGTACTGATGCCAACTTGTCGAACGAAAGTTCAACGAGTTTTAGGACAAAACTTTGTCGAACGAAAGTTCAACAAGTTTAGGACAAAACCCTCAGCGGACAAAACACCCACGGACAATACCCCCAGGGGACAAAACACCCAGTGGACAAAAAACCCCATCACATATTATTTTAATATATTTAATTAGATATTAGTCTAATAAAGAAAAGTATTACAGGAGAAAGACTCAACAGGCAAGAGTATTAAATATATGCTCGAGTCCCAACTACAGTATATGAAAACAATGAGCTCTTCTCTTTGAATGACTTATAGAGTAGGACCTATAAAACTGGTCCTGTGTAAAAGCTAAAACATTCCTTTATTATATTTAAATGGAATGTCTTACCCAAAAAGACAAAAAACGCCGACCCCTGACGATGGAATTGCGTCGGTATTAACCGAAAAAACCCCGAAAGAGCTACACATATAGCCACTACGGCATATTATAATTCTAGTACTGTTATGTACATCTCATTATTTTCAAATTTACTGTGAATTATCCAATATATACACCGTGTTGATAAGCACGCACATGCGAGGCAGTGTGTAGAGTCAGATCGAAAAAGGAACAACGGTTCATGGGCAGTCTCTATATCCATTGCGCTTGGGGTTTTATACCGGTACTCTTCTGTCCTCACACGTTGTATCATGGAGTTTATGCCCCGCTGGTTCTCGATGTTTATCTATCTGGTTTGGTCTCCACATATAAGTCCTCAACAGAAGTGCACATGTATGCTCTTTGAGATATAATCTCAAGTACATATGCTTTGTCTAATAGCCAGTAATTGTATTCCAGTCCACGGAATTTATATATAAACCTATGAATTACCAAAGTACGCATAGGCCTATATAAATCACGTATACCTAATATAACTACCTGTAAAGGGGAGGAAGGTGGGAGGGGGCATATATGCAGAATATTCACTGCTTTGTCGGACTGACAACTTTCCAGCAGAGCTAAATTGCATTGATGCGTGAATCTGTTTATTTACCACATTCTTAAGAATGCACTGTATATGTGCCCGTGTCAAATCGTGGGTGATCCCCATAATTGGTCATATGTATTATATAGCAATACCCAGCTATATTTAGCTCCAACTTAGAAAGATTGATGGTGAAATATGGAACATGGGTGATATAATCAATGGGAGCTGTGGTTTGACTGTCATCAGTAGTAGGTACCGGTAAAGCGCAGTTTGAGTGGTAAGGGGTGATTGAATGGAAATGTGACCTGAGAAGTAAGATGGAACTAGCTGGGTAATACGCGGTCCAAATGTATCATGCAATGTCGTATTTTGAAGCCCTCGTCATGCAGAATAAAATACAAGCGTCTAGTCCGCCATTCAATATTTAGTCGTCGTCCATCAAAGAATTTCCGCGTCCATAATCCAAAGACCTAATTCATATAATAAAATTAGCATCAAATTAAAAGGATAAATCTTCGTGTACGTAAAACTAGGCTAATTTCCTGAAAGAGAGAAGCGGTCAACAGCTTTCAATGATGCCAGCAAGAAACCATGATGTTAAAAAAATATCAAATCCCTATAGGGGATCAGTATTCTTAATCCATATGATATAGGTTGTGAGGTCGTTGTCTAGAGTATGATATATCCCAGTCACGCTTTGATTGTGACTGTTCATATGAACACTATGAGGATCTTGAAATTCATAGGTTCATACGGTTTCTAGCCCCGGGTTAACCGGAATTAGACACAAGTTACGAAACGTACCGCCATAGATCTTGCAAGGTACGCTCGTATTTTGCAATGCGATATGTATCGCCAGATTTGCGAAACTTCGAGTGGAGGCGCTTGATAATATACATGTAACCCTGTTTTACAAGTTTCTGCAATATTTTTTTGTGACGTTGATTGAAATAGTCAGATTTGACACGGGATCTAGCAAATGCAACTAGGCGAGATATGTATACGCCGTATGCAGGTCCCTCTGGTATATTAATGTCCAGATAGGGATGTCGAATTTGTAATCATCTCTTTTTTCGTGAAGTCGCCAAGAGAGAAGGCCCGCTTCCTTTTGAAGAGATACAGATCTAAATAATTGTAGTTTCCTTCAAATCTAGTGAGGGTGGATATATATCTTTCACGTCGTCATTATAAAGCGATTTTCCACAACAACAAGATCGTCTATATAGCGTTTGGCGAATGAGAAGGAACGGGCTTTGAAATTATCTGTTTTTGAAAGCGTCTGCATATAGTCGTATTCATATGAGAAAAGATATAGGTCAGGCAAAATGAATGCACAATTAGTACCCATTGGAATACCCATATTGATATATTGTATTGACAAATTTCACATAGAAATTCGAGCAACTCTATAAGCAAAGAAACATCCCATGAATGATATCCCCTGAATGTAGGAGAGTTAAAGAATGCTACTTTCTGCGCTATCTCTGGAACGACAAAAAATGGAGAGCTGAATCTCCGTCACTTTATAGTTTATTATATTAGGGTCATTTCTGAGCCTATTTGCATAACCCCCCGATCAGAGAATCATGGGTAAATTCAAGATGGCGGCCACGTGCGATATCCGAAAAGTGATATTTTTGTCATATTTCTGCTTTTCCACGAAAAAAAGTGGGCAAAAACTATTTTATTTCACATCACATTAACATTTACTAATTTTTCATGCAGTTTTTGCGGAGAAATTGCACAAATAAAAAAAATAGGAAAATCTGACCAAAAAATAGATAGGTTACATATAAATCGTTTTTGAAAATGACCTCACTGTGACATCACCAAAGCGGCCACCTTGATTTTTCTCACATTTTCTGGTAGAGCTTGACCCAAGGGTATAGTGTGGTAAGTTTCAGTCCCCTATCTCAAGGGGTAAGAACAATAATATGGCGGGGGGCATTTCGCCCCCAGGCCTAGACATGTCGCAAAAGCCCAGGCCAGATAGGGTTAATATATTGGCGATCAGTTTTCTTGAACACCGATACTATCAATGAACTAAGACTGACAATAAGGTCCCATTGAGGGATTGTAGTATAGTGAGACGAGAAATCACATGTGGATACATGTCTGTACGGTATGTGACCTTTAACATTAAGTTCTTCCGTAAGACATTTTGGGCTTTCCAATATCCACATGCATTCAATGCCAGAGTTCTTAGAAAGAGTGGCGCAATACCTTCTACCTCCTAAAGTGCTTCTATCTCCTGAAGGGCCCTCGTCAACTAGATTGAAAGAAGCTTCTAGCCAGCTATGAATCTAGTTTTGCATGGTCAGCGAGTACTGTAGGTTCAACTTTTTCTCGCTTTGACTACACAATAACATACTCTTCCAGTGCAGTCAGGAATATCTTCTGGTCCGCCTTCAGGTTTATTTTTCTCGACTCTTTATATTTAGGTCCCTTCAGCAGGAGTGTTTTTAGGTCCTCACCACTCACTATATCATGGTCACCAGTCACAACATGCTTGCATGGTGTATAGATAAAGTTCTATGATTCACAATCACAACTATAGCCTCCAGGCGTGTACAAGTTCCAATCAAACTCCTTTACAGCATTAGAGTGATGGATTACTTTGGTTGTTATAGATTTAGTATACTTATATGAAATGCAAAGAGGTTATGTGAACTTAAAATAGTTTGATACAGCGCTGTAAAATACAACTGAGGCGGATTGTCGCCTTTGAAACTGAACATTGGGCTTGACCTTGGAATTTCTAGGTGGAATTCACCGCGCGTATCAATGCCATCTAGCTCTATTGAAGCTCTTGTGGTTTACAATACGACTGGGATGCTGCTTCCGTGGATCGGCGAGGTCATGGTGCGCACGCACAGTCGAGAAGTAGTAGAGAAAGGATATTTTCGGGTCCACATGGGAGTTTTGTTTTTTGGGGGCGATACATTGCCCGTCCACGGTGTCTAATACGACTGGGCGTTTAATCGGAAGTAACACCATGGTGTGCATGCACAGTCAAGGTGTCACTCTGGATTCAAATGTAGCACACATGTGTGTAGAATACGACCACGGTGATGTCACCGTTGACTGATGATGTAATGAAACGCACTCACTGTGAGGGACTAATAGAAAAAGGGCATGGCTCGCATGGGAGTCATTGGACGATATACGTGGTCCAAATGTGTCATGACGGGTGTCGTATTGAAAATAAGACTGGGGTACTATCCACGTGGGCCGGTGAAGCCACGGTGCGCACGCACAGTCGAGGAGTAGCAGATATAGGGCATGTTCGGTTGTACATTGGAATGTATGAACGATCTTGGGGCCAACCTGGGTCCAAATGTAGCGGGCATAGTCTCGCGTAGAATACTATTGGGTGGTGACGTTGAACTCATAGGGCGCATGCGCACTCGGGTCAGCAGTAGAGAACCACAATTGCAGTTGCGCAGTGTGGATTAGGCACCTATATATCCCTATACATTATCCCATAGGGACGAACATGTGGATATTGCTATTCGAGGGTGGACCTTGAAGGGCTCTAGAGAATAATATTAGGAGAAATGGCGTTATCAGTAGTACAGAAAGGGCAGAGTTGCTCGGATGCGCACTTGGATGGGTGAAATGAACACTTCTATACAGTGGGCCATAGAGGTGAAGGCGGTTCCGCTGAAGCTCTTGATGCAGATGTGGGTTGGAGCTTGTCCGCGGTTGGGCTCGTGTTGGTGTACTGCACAATTGCAATCGGAAGTAGATCGTTCTGCCATGACCGACCGGAGTGAAAGAGATGGGGGTTTCATCAATGGAATCAGGCATGCGCCATATGGATGGTGTGCACAGTTTCTTATGACAAAACAAAGGGTATCCCAAGGTCACAAAGTGGAATCCCCCCCCCCCCCCAAGAACTACACTGTAAAACTGAAAATGCCATTTTGTTAGATTGAATTGATATAAATTCAGCATAAGATTCACCGAAAATAAGAAAAAATTAATTTAGAAAACATATCAAGTTTAATGGAGAATTTGTGAGGTGGTCATGCACATGTGATTCTGACATATGTTATAATACGATTTCCACTTTTTTGAAAGCTAGTGGAGTCACTTAACAAAGTCGTAGTGAATATAAACATCTCATTTGCGCAGTGGATACTTCACCCATCAGGAGATGTTGGTAGATTTTGTCGAAAATCAGCCCACATGTCGGAGTTGTTGTTGCTGGAAGCCGTTCAGTTACTCGTTTTTTTTCAGCAGTTAAATGTTTTGACCTGAAAATATTCCCGATATACATATAATTATTTTGATATATGAAATATGAATCGGCTTCTGTGTTTAGGGCAGAAGCGTATTCATATGCTTGCGATAATGTCACTTCCGGTGATGTCGCCATTTCCGGAAATGGCGGCGATGACGGCACTTCTGCGTTGTCGACTTACTATAGGGAGATAGGGGCGTTATTATAAAGGCGTTTAGACGGGCAATTAATGCGTAACGACGGATGTTGACCTGCGTCACTGCGTTTCGATAAATTAGGCACAATTTCAGTGGATAGCACGTGATCATTTAGATGAATCAGAGCTTCTGATCTCACTTGGCGTGTAAGAGTTAAGACATGTGTCATTGGGCGTTCCTGCACTAAGTCCATCAAAGCAGCCCTATCCGGTCAGCGTCCAACCGTCTACAAAGATTATCGTAGCCAGCGTTTACCAGACACTACGATATTATGCGGCACCAAAAAAGGTACGAATACACCGAGGCACCTGATGCCGGTGAGCCCGTTAATGCAGATAATGATGAAGAGGCTGTGGTCACTGAGAGTCTACCCACTTGTTTGCTGATGCATAGAGCATTCACAGGAAGCCTGAGTGAAGGGATCGTATTGTGACAGCCTTTTAATAACCACGATGCAGCGATTGAGGACGCCGAACACGATAACTGGCAAGAGGCTTACGTGAAAATGTACCCCCACATCAGACAAACAGCCACGGCCCTCTATGAACAGTTTAGCCTGTTGCCGCTTGAATTGAAGGGCGATCCTGCGGTTGGTCACGTGGAAGTGGATATATAGTTACCCACGGAGACTCTGAAACTACGATCAAAATGCGGAAACTGCCGTTCCATGGCATTTTGCCGTTACAGTATCTTGGACTTCCGAAAGGAACTTAGGAACGGAACGAGGGAACGGACGGCCGATTATGCGTCACTGACAAGAGCGAACACGGCCAGAGATTGACTCAAAAAAAGGGGCATTTTTTAATGGGGACTTTTGATTGGACAAGCCCGAACACCACCGACGATGTGTCGATACACGGGCAAGAGCATGGATACGTGAATTGTAAACACACCCAACGATTTGTCCACAAGTGATGTGATGGAAGGGATTATAAAATATGTAATACGCAATATGCTTGTTGTTCATTTCACATTTTCTTTTTCAATTGCGTCAAGACATTAGGAGCTTGGCATAGATGACCGTGTGTGAGTATGTTGTGCAAAGCGTCACTGCGATAATACGGGTGTTGGGCATCTCTCACTCATTCACTCAATCACTCGCTCGTACCTAACTTACGTCTCACTCACCCACTCGTATCTTACTGACTCACTGATTCACGCATCACTCACTCTGTGTCCTGTACCATACACAGGCTAAGTTATTCTTTCCCTCAGAAAATATTTCTATACCAATAATGTCCTAGCCACAACACCATTTAGCGCATACCTGAGCTCAGGAGTCACGTTCAGTGGAACCCCGATGCTTCTCATCCGTGTCGTTCTCGGTAAAGTATTCCACTTCCGGTTGCGTATGAGCAGTCCTCCCGTCAGAGTCCAACCACCACAAGTCCAGACCCACAAGAGAGCTTGAAACTGCTAACTTTGGATCTGGTACTAGTGGAACCCTAGATAACCCAAACTATGTCATGCCCATGCGATAATGCCCTTTCACTAATACGCCTCGACTGCACATGCATACAATAGATTTACTTTCTCTAACACCGCTATCATATTCTACATCGCGAGAACTTCAATACATCATGTACGCCACATATGGACCATGGACGTCCCATCCATTCTCCAAACACTCCCTTGCGCACCTGAAAATGCCTTTTTCCCACTACACCTCGACTGTTACACAGTGAAAAATGTTTTCGTGGACTTTTGCTTAACTAAGTTGAATATTTGAAATTTCCCTTCGATAGCTCAGAAAATGGAAACTAACGTGTTTCGATATCTTTTTCTGTTCTCAAAAATGGTGAAATCTATTAATTTCTTCCCCCATGGTACAAAAGTTTTTTTTTTAATTAAGAAAATTCCTAAAGTAGAAAGCACGTCAGCAAGAAATCATTTCCTAAAAATATGAGAATTGTTACTTCCAGCACACCGGTCGCAACGCCCATTGACGTACCCCTTCATACCCGAACTGCGTTTTCTCTAGTTCCGATGCTGCCACAGATGACGGCACAGTCACGTGACTTCTATAACACTCTTAATTGCCACGAATCACGCCGTAACGCTCACGTCCAAAGTCTAAGGTAAAATCCAACGTCCATGGTCACAACTCACCTTTAAGCCACTCGAACATACCCCTGCGCATCCGAACATGCCCTTGTTCTATTACTCCTCGACTTCGCATGCCTATTTCACCGATCCATCTGACGATCACCACAGTCGTATTCTACACCACGAGAGCTTCAAGATTGCACCATGCCTGACACATTTGGACTAAATGTGGCCAACCTAGTCTCATTTTACACAAGTCCACATTCGCATTGAAGCGACCTGCTCTTTCCGTAGTTCTGATGACGTCACCTAATATTTTTTTAAGTCACTCCTAGTTGTCATGAAGTGACTCTGTTATGCCCAACTCCAAATTCCTGCGTCAAACGTGAATTACCCCTTATTTACACCCCACATTCCTTCCACCCCAAGTAACGAGAGATCGGTATTTTATATACTACTGACGTATCTGCTGACCAATATAAGGGTTACATGTACGCACTCTTAATTTACACCTTGCATGCATCTGATATTTCTTTTTATAAAATGGAAGTGTTCTGAGCAATGTTGCATTTCTTCAACTAAGAAATATCCCAGACCCAGACAAGGACGATTTCAGAATTCCTCTTCACCATTCACTGTACACTAAAGAAAAATGTTTAGTTGTGGAACTATCAATGTTACAGTCATCAGTTAGTCTGAGCTCACACTTTCGAATGTTCTTGGATACGGTTGTATATGTATGTTGGTGATACGAAAATCTCGCTGATTCCAAATTCTCTTCTATCTTCTTTTTTTATACGCCCACTGAAAAGTCGGACTTGTTATGGCAGTCTGTTCGTCTGACCGTCCGTTTGGTAAGTAGGTGCATTAGGGGGAGACGGCGTGACATGCGTTGCTTTCGCTCATGTGAGCCGTTTCCATGGCAACCGGACACACCCTCTTTCTGTCAGCCATTGCAAATGTAGTTTCTCTCGTGTCCGGACTGTATATCGCACACTTTTCAAGATACTGATCTGACGTTTGATAGGTAGGTGCATTAGGGTAAGACGTCATTCGTTGCTTTCGCTCATGTGGGCCGTTTCCATGGCAACCAGACACATCGTCTTTATCTATGGCATTATAAAGGTAGCTTCTCTCGTGTCCGGACTGTTTATCGCACACTTTTCGAGCTACTGATCTGAAGTTTGGTAGGTAAGTGCATGAAGGGGAGGTCATCTCCATTTTTCAACTGTTTTCACCTCAATTTTATTCCTTCGTTTCATTTTTCTTTCACGTACATCAACCAACAGTCTCTGTTGGACCATCCAAAGTCATCCATTTTCATGGGATGACGGGCTTTCCATGGGGCCTCAGACAGTCCATCCCAACAAATATGTGAATTGATGGAACATTTTTCCAGTGGTTACTTCGCTCAACGACCTTGACTGAATGATGATTCACAAATTCAGTACATCTTCCCAAATAAAGCTGTTTTCAATTTTCAGTACAGTCTTTCTTTTCTTGTACACCACTAACTATCACATGTAACAATCCATACAGGGCTTAAAATTTTCAACTCACTGATCCGCCTGTTCAGACTGATGTTTTTCGGGATTATTTTGAGTTCAGATTGAGCTCTTGTTTCATTTATGTTACCCACAGCGATCCCTGGCGTTCGGCCATAACTTTGACCGTAGCCGGGCATACCAACGCAGACAGGTACTGAAACTATAATGAGATGGCTTTGTTCTTTGGGAGTTGTCTCCCCTTGGTCTATGACACCAGTGCAGAGATCGCAAAAAAAGTTGAATTGAATTGAATTAATTTGCGAAAATGACTAAAAAATATACTCCGCCCAATTCTGTCTCCGCGGCGATTAGTCGGTAACTTCGTGTATATCTTCCGTAATAATGCAACAAGTTATACATGAAAGATGATATCGACTAACGATAGAATGCGAACAATACAGAACGATAACATGAGTTCATTTGATTCTTTTATTTGGTATGTTAACAATAGAATTTGAACTATGGAACAAAAAACAATAGAACCGGAAAACAGAACACTAAAAAAGTGAAACAATGTATTTGTTTGTTTTTTTCATGAGAACACTAGATCGACAGAGCAACAAAACAACAAGAAGAAAAGCTGAACATCAGGAAAACCATGGAATGAGAACAATAAATAACAATTTTAAGATTTCTTTTGTTGTTGGAACAAGAGAGGAGAACAATTGATATTTTCTGGCTTTATGCCTTTATGAGAATATAGAGAAAATGGGTGATTGTTTTTATTTTGCTCTATCGAATATCAACTGCTAATGCACGGACTGCCATGTTTGATCACGTGATAGATGTAGTATCATTATCGTCTGTATATTTGGCCCGTATGTAAACTAGAAATCGCACGTAAATTAAATTGATCCATTCCATCGAATATACTGTATCACTGTGGCTCTAAAAATTGTAGTAATGGTAAGGCGAAAACAAACGTATGTAGGTGAAAATGAATAAGTCTACTCCTTAAAGGTAAACCCAAATGGTGTGGGTTCACATTTAGGGGAAGAAATTGCTCATGTTTATGAGTACGATGTGGCTTACGGCATGTGGATACGCCAAACGGTTGCAGAGATACTGGAGTTTGAATTCATGTTCAAATGACTATTCGCGGGTATGTAAAAAATCTTAGATCGAAAACCATCCATTTTTAACGTTATTGTACTGATGAATATATCAGATTTTGGATTGGCCACTGGCAAAGTTTTGAGGCGGAAACCACCATGGGGCTCATAAATAGGTTCATTGATTATAGAAATGGTAAAACTTCTGAGTTACAGGTAAACTCCTCGTATTATAGTAGTAGTTGTGAGAGTGTTTTTCTTCAGTCGCAATCAAGATGTAAAACTTTTGTGACCACAAGTATACACCACGTGTATTGTTTTTTTCCTCTAGTCGCGCGTAAGGTTACGTTATTTC
Organism: Hanleya hanleyi; assembly: GCA_036873755.1. Taxonomy (NCBI): domain Eukaryota; kingdom Metazoa; phylum Mollusca; class Polyplacophora; order Lepidopleurida; family Hanleyidae; genus Hanleya; species Hanleya hanleyi. The sequence goes on from JAVTVY010012666.1 coordinate 22,947, forward strand.
TGTCATGTACTGTACGTGGAACTAAAAATGTTTGTCAGCGTTTCAAAGTTATCTATCCTCTTAGATGAAGTTGCGTTTTCGGATATTTTCAAATCATAAAACCATTTCCATGAAGCAATTAAAATGAGTGAAGCACGATTTATTTTGCTTGAAAATTATATTTTAGTAAATTTGAAAGCTCAATCTTTAGGGCTTATACTTATATAAATCGTTTTGGTGAGTTTATTCATTGCAATTGAGCAAAAACTGATAAGGTATCGAAAAGCTTATTACTAGAGATACTCGAAAGTTCCGTCCCACAGCACCAGGTCCCTTCACTCACATATTTGAAGTCCCAACATTTTAACTCAATTGGAAGGATTTCGATGAAATACAAAATGTTGTATTTACCATATATCTGATGTACGTGTGGTGGAAAATGCAAATGAAAGCTGCTCAAATTTATGAGAAATGTATGGTAAATTTCTTGCTACAATCATTTATCATACATTTCTGATACATTTGAACGGCTTTCCCAAGCATTTCCTACCAAAGAGATTATATGGTAAATGCAACTTGTTTCTGTAATGAAGGGCATATCAATGTCAAAATACGCTCTGACGCCTGGTGGACACACGAATCCACTTCACACCATTTGTTTTGTGTATACACTAAGACAACTTACGCTTTGACAATCTTTTTGTTTCGAGTAATAAACAGTTGCTTGCTGACATTACTGGATCATTCTTGTTACACTCTATAAAGTGAAATAAAATCTCGGTCTTCCTTAGCCGAGATCTGTTGTCCTACGAATCGGAACTGTTTATTCTCCTTCTTTCTTCTGGGTTAATCACTTTCGGAGGTACCTTTTCCGGATTTCGAGCATATTTGAATCACAAAAGTTACGTTCACATTTCGCCAAATATAATTACCACGTGACATTTCACCAGATTTTAGGCAACGATTTAGTGTAAGACTCACGAAATATAATTGACAAAGGATCTGCTGCAACTTGTATTGTCTTTTGTCCAGGATATTACCTTTTCAATGGGAGGTCTTACACCAAAGCCTTGTCAGATTTTAAGACAGTCAAAAACGACCACGTTTCATGCCTACCCGGGAGATCATATACGTGCAGTAAGTAGTTCCATTTACTGGCACCAGGTGGCAGTGAGACAGCTTTTCTCATAACCGAAAGTTGTCTAAAAGATGACGCATCCTGGATCTTCCTCGGTCACTTGTTCAGGCTCGCCCCCATTGTTCACTTTGACCACAGCCGCCACAATCTGTAATTGAATTTTATAGAAACAACATAGGCATCAGTCGGGTGAGTGAGTGAATATGATTTAACGTCACTTTCAACTATATTTCAGTCATATCACGGCGTTTGCACGAGTCCTATTCCTTTTCAGATCAGGGAATCACACGGATGGGATCCTATTCCTTTTCGCAACCGGGAACCACACGGGTCTCCCAGTTAGTCGTCTCTTACAACAAACTGCCTGAGGAGCTGAGGCCCATTCTTAGAATGACAGGGAGTGTGCACAACGACATCTCCGATCAACCCCTGGAACCCCACGTCACTGTATCACGTGGGATAGCTTCCAATTTAAAACACTTGTTTGGTCAGTTAAAATTTTCAAAAAGAAATCTAGAATTTCTGTAACGGTTCACTTAACACAATGGCTTAGTTTCACATTATTAGAACAACGTAGCACTTGTCTGTGCAGTGACCCGTGCATTCAGTTGATCAGCTACAGGTTCGTATATTTTCACTTTGTCCTATCTTTTAACCTAGGAGAATGTTTGAACTGGCGATAGCTGGCATATTTTCATGTAATATTTGCCAAATTATACATTATTCTAAGCATAATGCCACTTGGTTTGACTACTGGCAAAATATAGCACATAGTATAAATTATGTCAGTTATTTATCACTGGTTCAAAATAATTTTTCAGGTTAAAAGATAGGTGCTGAAGCCACGGGTCACTGCACAGACAGGCTCTTTTTTGTTTTCTCAATAATAATGTGCAACAGTAAGCCACTGTGTCGTCCTGTAAATCAAGTTACCCCCACTCCACAAACCGTATACAAGTACATGTATAGTCGTATAGATCTGGATGGTTAATTACATCAGTCGATGTACACGTCTGAACGGAGGTTGATTGTAATGTCGGTTCCATTACTTTTCTCCCAGTACCAGAATTGACAATAGAATACTGAACAAGTGAATGAGTGAGTGAGTTAAGTTCTTAGCGTCACTTTCAACAATATTTCAATCATTGTGCGAAGAACCACCAAGGCACCCCCAGCCAAGTTGTGTTCCTGAAGCAAATCTGTGAAGCAACATGGAACCGGACACTCATCATTCACCCTAAAACACCGAGGATAGCCCACACATACAGGACGCTTACACTGGTATGATAAAAACAAGAGCATTTACAATACTACATACCACGATATCAAGTTCTACATCTAGCGTGCAATGGGGTGCCGTCATTCTCACGCACTATTGCATTTCCGAAAGAAGGCCATGTATTTGTGTCACCGTTGGCTTCCTTATCGAAATACATGTACAAATTGACCTTTAAATTGTCCAGGGCTAGTTTCACGCAAAAGAGACGATAGTGGAGGGGGGTAATCCGATGTGTACCTTGCTGGTGGTAACAACATTACTGTTTACTAGTATACTCTTCAACACTGCATAATGAAATACAAAATCTCCCAGATTGCGAAAACAGTCGCACGTATACTTTGAGTGCATTTTCTTTTTTCCTGTGACCAAAACCTGATAACAAGATGACTTGATTGCAGAAATCAAATCTACATGTAACAACAGAAGACTTACCGCCTTAAACTTTGGTAAACTCATCAGCTTCGAATTCTGTTTAGAGTAGATCAGTTGGCCGTTGATATAAACTTCAAAATCTCCTGAAAGACAAATGTAAATAAAAGTTTAACATAATGTACATTGAATTATACAAGGGGCATCAAATGATACAAGGGTATCAGGACGGTACAATATTAACTAGTGGATTAGCCTTCATAATTACGCTTATTAAATTTGATGGGAAAAGACCAGCTACATGTACTAATAATGTTGACACAAATAAACGGTTCATCACATCAATTTTATGCGCACATCTTCGAAGTATACTCAGCAAGCAACTTCAATGGATTCCATTCAAACCTGTGACAATAGTTGATTATAAAAGATTGCCAAATGCACGCTGAAATTGCGGGTGGTTGGATGGGCACGGGTTCCCGCCGCTTCAATACATTTTGCTGAGAAGCAACAGGAACTTGATAATGTGATGTCTGGCACTGTAATATCACTTATCTTTATTGCATCATGTAAGCGCCCTGTCTGTGTCTCGTGTGCTGTCCTCAGTGTTTTATAGAGTGGATGGAGAGTTTCTTCTTTGAAGCAGCAGGAACGCAACTTGGCTGGGTGGTGCTTATATTAGTTGCTGAGTCGGAATATTACTGTCCAGATAGGGATAGTTTACGGTGTTGAAATTGTAATCATCTCTTTTGTCATAAAGTCGACGAGAGAGAATGTCCGCTTCATTTTTATAGAGATATAGATCTAAACATGATGTGCCTGTAGGGCTATCTGTAGTTTCCTTCAAATCCAGTGAATGTCCAATCATGGCTGTTTGTGTACTGCATTGCATCAAGGGATAGGAGTGGACTTTTATTGTCGTGGATGTAGGAGGCCTACGTCATCAGGTTTCAGGACAATTGATGGCGAATATGGTTAAGTTCAATTCGTCTTTAAGGATAGCTACCCACTTAGAGGCAGTTTTTGCACCCCCGTGACAATTTGTCTTCTATACCAATAAATATACAAGATAACCATAATAAACTATATATTTTATGAAAGCGTATATCGTAGGGATTCCACCTATATGATTTGTATAACCGGCACTGCTATTGTGTAGCAATTATTCCAATTTAAATTAATTCAAACGAAAACAATAGCGTCCATTTTTCAATTCAAATTTCATGAAAACTGTTGATTCTGTTTCAACTTTGATGGTATACCTTGATAGGAGACAACTTGAACTAGTAAACTTTATCTCATCTTTTTTAAATTTTGCCTGGTTTTGTTTTTACAGGAATTTTACTAAAATAAGAAAAAAAACGTACTATTTTACGATAATTTATCCTTAAAGTTGAATAATTAAAAAACAAAGCCAAACTTACAAAAAGTGAGATAAAATATACCGGATCACCTTATAAGTAATAAGTATGCCAAATTTCAAAAGCGTAGCATGGATACTTTTCGAGAAATAAACGTTTAAATCTTGGATTTTGTAAAAAAAATGAAAGGGTAGAAATCGAGCAAACTGTGTCCAGCTAAACATCAGAAGAATTAATCCTAATTTTTTGCTTGAATTATATTGTCAAATACATTTTTTATCTATCTTATGGGACCTACTCGAATTCCTAATTATTTTTGATAGCTATTACATTAAGTTTATTCATCAATGTGCTTTAAAATCCAATTTAAACTTTAAAAACTTGCTAATACTTGTTCAGGTGAGAAATGTTAACACCTTTGGTAATTACTTCACGGCGGGTGTCTGAGTGTCAATTAACAATACAATAGGCACTCAGACAGCTTTAAACGACTAACAATAGACAGTAGCGTGAAAAGTTAATCTCTTTCCAGCTGAATACCGGACCACCTAAAAGACAATGTATTTATTTTTTTCAGTGCCTCAGAAACTAATTTGTTTATCCTAATACTGAAGCACTTCTACATGTAGTTAGAATTTTGATTTCATTTTTTCACCAAATGTTAGCCAAAATAGTGAATATTTGAATGAAGAAATAGAACAAAAATGACCAATTTTGAGCCTCTTACGGGATAGCTATCCTTAATCTGAAGAAAGCGGGAGAACATATTCGATGCATGTTTAATAGCAACGAAGTGGCGGAAAACCCAATCGAAACTGTAGCGCTTGTTGATTATACAATTTAGGTGACAGACAGACGCGCGTAAATTAGCGCGATCTTAAGCAATCTGCATAAAGCAGAGTATCCAACAGTGTCCAACGTCAGACGGTGGAAATGTCGGTATGTCGAATGATACACTGAGAAAACAATATTTTCATAGCTAGATTATTTCCGCGATCATACGATATACTTGGCGCGTGACTGGGATAGGGAAATCCGCCCATTATTCATCGTGTGCCTAATTAGCACATATCTCATCGTATGTGTACATGTACTTACGGGGTTTACCAATTTTTCCCGTAACTTCGGCATCGGCCACCGCCGTTCGAATCTTTTTGGCGAGCTCTTCATACTTCGAGGCGTATCCATCGCTTTCACTGGAAAACAAGACAAGTACATAGAGTACCGAACACGTATGCTGCACAACCGAATTTTTGAAATGATGAGCAGACGAATTTAATCAAATTATTTGAATAAATATTACATTATGGATACATGTATATGTAGGCCTATGGAATCAGTTAGAAATACCGGTACCGTAGCTTCCGAGCGTCTGATTAATTACCACATTTGATTATCAAGGTACCAGTTTTGATGACCAAAGTATTAGGGTTCATTATCAAGGTATCAGTGTTGATTAGCAAGGTACCGCTGTTGATGACCAAGGTACCAGTGTTGATTATCAAGGTATCAGTGTTGATGAATAGGGTATCATTGTTGATTATCAAGGTATCAGTGTTGATGTCCAAGGTATCAGTGTTGATTATCATGGCCTCAGTGTTGACTGTCAAGGTACCAGTGTTGATGACCAAGGTGTCAGTGTTGACGACCAAGGTACCAGTGTTGACTATCAAGGTATCAGTGCTGATGACCAAGCTACCAGTGTTGATCATCGAGTTATGAGTGTTGGTGACCAAGGTATCATTGTTGGTTATCAAGGTACCAGTGTTGATGACCAAGGTAACAGTGTTGATGACCAAGGTACCAGTGTTGATGACCAAGGTGTCAGTGTTGTCGACCAAGGTACCAGTACATCATCGAGTTATGAGCTAAGTAGACCAAGGTAACAGTGTTGATGACCAAGTGGCATCATTGTTGGATTATCAAGGTAACAGTGTTGGTGACCAAGGTAACAGTAAGTTGATGACCAAGTATCGGCTTGTTGATTATCATGCAACAGTGTTGATGACCAAGGTAACAGTGCTTGGTGACCAAGGTAACAGTGTTGATGACCAAGGTATCATTGTTGATTATCAAGGTAACAGTGTTGATGACCAAGGTAACAGTGTTGATGACCAAGGTAACAGTGTTGATGACCAAGGTATCATTGTTGATTATCAAGGTAACAGTGTTGATGACCAAGGTATCATTGTTGATTATCAAGGTAACAGTGTTGGTGACCAAGGTATCATTGTTGATTATCAAGGTAACAGTGTTGATGACCAAGGTATCATTGTTGATTATCAAGGTAACAGTGTTGATGCCCAAGGTATCATTGTTGATTATCAAGGTAACAGTGTTGATGACCAAGGTATCATTGTTGATTATCAAGGTAACAGTGTTGATGACCAAGGTATCATTGTTGATTATCAAGGTACCAGTGTTGATGACCAAGGTATCATTGTTGATTATCAAGGTAACAGTGTTGATGACCAAGGTATCATTGTTGATTATCAAGGTAACAGTGTTGATGACCAAGGTATCATTGTTGATTATCAAGGTACCAGTGTTGATGACCAAGGTATCATTGTTGATTATCAAGGTAACAGTGTTGATGACCAAGGTAACAGTGTTGATGACCAAGGTAACAGTGTTGATGACCAAGGTATCATTGTTGATTATCAAGGTACCAGTGTTGATGACCAAGGTATCATTGTTGATTATCAAGGTAACAGTGTTGATGACCAAGGTAACAGTGTTGATGACCAAGGTAACAGTGTTGATGACCAAGGTAACAGTGTTGATGACCAAGGTATCATTGTTGATTATCAAGGTAACAGTGTTGATGACCAAGGTAACAGTGTTGATGACCAAGGTAACAGTGTTGATGACCAAGGTATCATTGTTGATTATCAAGGTAACAGTGTTGATGACCAAGGTAACAATGTTGATGACCAAGGTATTATTGTTGATTATCAACGTAACAGTGTTGATGACCAAGGTATCATTGTTGATTATCAAGGTAACAGTGTTGATGACCAAGGTATCATTGTTGATTATCAAGGTAACAGTGTTGATGACCAAGGTATCATTGTTGATTATCAAGGTAACAGTGTTGATGACCAAGGTATCATTGTTGATTATCAAGGTACCAGTGTTGATGACCAAGGTATCATTGTTGATTATCAAGGTAACAGTGTTGATGACCAAGGTATCATTGTTGATTATCAAGGTAACAGTGTTGATGACCAAGGTATCATTGTTGATTATCAAGGTACCAGTGTTGATGACCAAGGTATCATTGTTGATTATCAAGGTAACAGTGTTGATGACCAAGGTATCATTGTTGATTATCAAGGTATCATTGTTGATTATCAAGGTAACAGTGTTGGTGATCAAGGTAACAGTGTTGATGACCAAGGTATCATTGTTGATTATCAAGGTAACAATGTTGATGACCAAGGTATCATTGTTGATTATCAAGGTATCATTGTTGATTATCAAGGTAACAGTGTTGGTGACCAAGGTATCATTGTTGATGACCAAGGTATCATTGTTGATGACCAAGGTATCATTGTTGATGACCAAGGTATCATTGTTGATTATCAAGGTAACAGTGTTGGTGACCAAGGTATCATTGTTGATGACCAAGGTAACAGTGTTGATGACCAAGGTAACAGTGTTGATGACTAAGGTATCATTGTTGATTATCAAGGTATCATTGTTGATGACCAAGGTATCATTGTTGATGACCAAGGTAACAGTGTTGATGACCAAGGTATCATTGTTGATGACCAAGGTATCATTGTTGATTATCAAGGTAACAGTGTTGGTGACCAAGGTATCATTGTTGATGACCAAGGTGTCAGTGTTGATGACCAAGGTATCATTGTTGATGACCAAGGTATCATTGCTGATTATCAAGGTAACAGTGTTGGTGACCAAGGTAACAGTGTTGATGACCAAGGTACCAGTGTTGATGACGAAGGTATCAGTGTTGATTATCAAGGTAACAGTGTTGATGACCAAGGTATCATTGTTGATTATCAAGGTATCATTGTTGATTATCAAGGTAACAGTGTTGGTGACCAAGGTATCATTGTTGATGACCAAGGTATCATTGTTGATGACCAAGGTATCATTGTTGATTATCAAGGTAACAGTGGTGGTGACCAAGGTATCATTGTTGATGACCAAGGTATCATTGTTGATTATCAAGGTAACAGTGTTGATGACCAAGGTATCATTGTTGATTATCAAGGTATCATTGTTGATTATCAAGGTAACAGTGTTGGTGATCAAGGTAACAGTGTTGATGACCAAGGTATCATTGTTGATTATCAAGGTAACAGTGTTGATGACCAAGGTAACAGTGTTGATGACCAAGGTATCATTGTTGATTATCAAGGTAACAGTGTTGATGACCAAGGTATCATTGTTGATTATCAAGGTAACAGTGTTGATGACCAAGGTATCATTGTTGGTTATCAAGGTAACAGTGTTGATGACCAAGGTATCATTGTTGATTATCAAGGTATCATTGTTGATTATCAAGGTAACAGTGTTGGTGACCAAGGTATCATTGTTGATGACCAAGGTATCATTGTTGATGACCAAGGTATCATTGTTGATTATCAAGGTAACAGTGGTGGTGACCAAGGTATCATTGTTGATGACCAAGGTATCATTGTTGATTATCAAGGTAACAGTGTTGATGACCAAGGTATCATTGTTGATTATCAAGGTATCATTGTTGATTATCAAGGTAACAGTGTTGGTGATCAAGGTAACAGTGTTGATGACCAAGGTATCATTGTTGATTATCAAGGTAACAGTGTTGATGACCAAGGTATCATTGTTGATTATCAAGGTATCATTGTTGATTATCAAGGTAACAGTGTTGGTGACCAAGGTATCATTGTTGATGACCAAGGTATCATTGTTGATGACCAAGGTATCATTGTTGATTATCAAGGTAACAGTGTTGGTGACCAATGTATCATTGTTGATGACCAAGGTAACAGTGTTGATGACCAAGGTAACAGTGTTGATGACCAAGGTATCATTGTTGATTATCAAGGTATCATTGTTGATGACCAAGGTATCATTGTTGATGACCAAGGTAACAGTGTTGATGACCAAGGTATCATTGTTGATGACCAAGGTATCATTGTTGATTATCAAGGTAACAGTGTTGGTGACCAAGGTATCATTGTTGATGACCAAGGTGTCAGTGGTGATGACCAAGGTATCATTGTTGATGACCAAGGTATCATTGTTGATTATCAAGGTAACAGTGTTGGTGACCAAGGTATCATTGTTGATGACCAAGGTGTCAGTGTTGGTGACCAAGGTATCATTGTTGATGACCAAGGTATCATTGTTGATTATCAAGGTAACAGTGTTGGTGACCAAGGTAACAGTGTTGATTATCAAGGTATCAGAGTTGGTTATCACACTTGTTATCGTGACATCTTGTTATGGTTGCATCACGCTATTATACACTCGTATTATCGCATCACGCTATTATACACTCGTATTATCGCATCATCTTGTTATCTCTAAATCGTGTCATCGAATTATCATGTCAGTTTGATATCGTGTAATCGTTCTATTGTCTCATCGTGCCATCTTAAAAGTCACATACTTCTATCATGTCTTCGGGCTATCGTGTCATCGCGCTATCGTCTCATCTTTCTGTAGCGTCATGGCATTATCGTGTTGTCCTGCAGCGATGTTAGCGTATCCTTATATATCATAGTATCATTGTAACACCATATCTTGTCATTGTACTGTCCTGACAGACATGCGACACATTAGTGTCATCGTACTAACGAGTCATTTTACTACGTGGCATTTTGTTCTATCGTATTATACACAGAAAAAAAATCCTTAAAAATTTAAGGAATATTCCCCGACTATTACACCAGCGTAATATTCCTTAACATAATTAAGGAATATTCCCCACCATGTGAAGGAAATTCCATAACATGCTACGGAATATTCCTTGTTGAATTTTACGGAATATTCCGCTGATGTTATAGTCGGGGAATATTCCTTGAATTTTAAGACATTTTTCTTTCAGTGTAGTGTAATGGTGTCATCGTGCTAAGGTTGGAAATAACTTCAATCTTATGGAAATGATTTTTTTCGTATACTATTTGTTTTATTTATTACGGCAAATTAAGGGAGGGTCATCCAATCCCACGTCCTGATCCGCCCAAAACATGCCCCCGCCATTATTGAAAGTGTGAAGGCAAAATACTGTTTTCTTGAAAATGGCTTTTCTAAATAAGATGGTTATTAACACTGCAAATTGGGAAAATACCGAGGAAGGATATCGTAAAAGTGTTATTCGCAGTGTTCAAGACGAGTTCAAGATGGAAGGCCTACTAAATTTCAGACAGCTGAAATATGCCAAATTTGAAAGGTCAGGCTGTAAAGTACATTGAGTTTGCTCAAGTTCAAGTTAACTTAGTTGCAAACTAGGAGTACATAGGTCAAGGGAAGTTGATTACCTCCCAGTATACGATATTAAAAGAATTACAGTCAATATTAAAAAACGTTGATCAAATAAAGCACTGTACATTATTATTCTTTATATCAAACGTATATCGCCAAGCGTAATCTGCATTAAAAATATATACCATAATGGTAACATGGCTGGATATAAATAAGCGGCTAAATTAAGGGTTGAAGTATTTTTGGCAGGGCGTCAGCTGACCAGCAAGTAGTAGATGGTGACATCATTTCCCGTCAAGGATCTCGTATGTTTAGATGGGTAAATGGACCCAGAACAGGTGCGGTAAAAGTGCCAAAAACAAAATATTACATATACAAGAAATTGTTCATTTGGCATGAAGTACTATATTACATGTATATTGTATACTCAGAAAAGTTTCAAGGCACCGAGTCTCGTCACTCTCGAATAACAGGACCGTGAAGTACAAACATGTAGTGCATTCGATCAAAATCGCCAATCTTGAGACGAAAACACATATTTGTTTCTAAAAACATATGAAGATAAAAGATAACCAGAACCAGCATGATATAGCATACTCGCTGTTCAAATACGCAGTCGTAGACCAAATCTTGGTCTGGTTATCGTTTATCTTCATATGTTTTCGAAACAAATATGATGTGTTTCTCCTCAAAATTGGCGATTTTATTAGAGAGTAATGAGACTCCGTGCCTTGAAACTTTTCTGCGATATAATATTGTACTTCATGCCAACTGAACAATTTCTTGTTTTTGTAATATTTTATTTTTGGCACTTCTACCGCACCTGTTCTGGGGCCATTTATCCATCTAAACATTCCAGGTCCTTTGGAATGTCAAGGTATTAGGAGCAAGTATTTTTGTGGTGTTATTTTTAGAATAATCTGGTTGATTGGTAGTTAATTCTTTGATGGCTTGTTCGTTTTGTCCCAATTCCTGAGAAAATGGAATTTGTCTTCTGTTTCAATGTGACACAATTATTATAGTCGGGTATTCCTTGTGGGTCTTAGTCTTGCTTCTACATCTTCTGTCAAATTCGAATTCTAAAGTGTGGGCGAAGATTCGTATTTTGGTTAAAGCTTTTCTATCGTTTTGGTTTTTTAGTATGTTTTAGTGGTCTATATTGTTGTGCATTTTAGGCTGTTTCTAGATTCGAAGTTTCTCGGAAGATTGCGATTTTCGTAACGTAAATGCTTTGCAGCTAATCTTAAGAGTAATTCGCAAGTTTTTCTTCTTCAATTATTTGGGGATTTATATTGATTGGTCGTAAGATATTATGTTGTTCAAATAATTTGACAGAGTAGGATTGCCAACTCGTTTCCCACAGCTGTGTAGCCTTTTTTGCCGCATTCATATGCATCTGATAGAGTATTATTATGAGGGGCATTCCAATCTTGCATTTGAATTGTTATTTTCTAGCTGTTCTACAATTATAGTATTGCACATGTATTTTATTATAGATGATATACATCCCATTAGTTTAATAATTTTCAGATATCTGTTCGTAATGCAAATGAGGGCATATAGTGTGTAAATTTTGATTTCATTTTAAATAGGGGTTTTCATGAAAATGATATTTTTTGGCTGCCCACTATAACATATTACTGCAATATTTGTGTGGAATTAGTCCGTACGATAGCTGACTCGATCATTGTATTTATAAAATGACGACAACAATAATCCATGTCACGGTGACATATGTTGGCATTATGTAACACTACCTTGCGACAACCACGGCTAATTGTGCTGGTTATGTATACATGTATGTACATGAAAGCGATCGTACATAGCTCCATTTGTACATACGAATTGATTACTGTCGTATCGATTCTCATGTTACCATAATGCCGGAGTGACACTCCCTGCTAACCAATAACCAACACCAGGGCCTAGGTGGTCTGTCATTCATGTTTATATTCACGGACATCTTATACGTACGTACATGTGTCCCCTGCTAAAGATACATTTTCACATTGTCGTGAGAAGATGGTTCGACCTGTGAGGGAGAAATGTCCATAAACACCATCATAGCAATCGGCGAGTCACGCTTGTAGATCCGGGATATGCCCCCCCCCCACCCACCCCCCTCCCCTAAAAATTGTGAATTCTAGAGTCCATTTCCCGTGATCTGGAGAATTTTCAGAGGTTTCTTTCGGATATATATTGGATCACTTTTATACTTATAAACACGTCTTGAGAGACAAATCTGTTGACAGACAAATTATCGATGAATAAACAGGTTCACAGTCAATTTACACTGGCGATGGCAAGCATAAATATACCAACCAGAGCTTGAAAATAGTATTTACATAATTTCCTTGCTTCGCTGCATGGAAACTATATTACAGCAGCAATCAACGTTTTGTCAACCGAGTGGTCGATCTCAAAACTTGAAAGGGTGAGAGGGCGCGGGGGTACCCCCCCCCACACACACAAAGGTTTACACCGCCCCTCAATGTATATATATATATATATACATTGTTTTAACAAATTCAATGACGATAGATTCAAAACTTTCACTCACCAGTAATCTACATGGACTTGAACTGGCATGTTGTCGTGTGGTCACTCAAAAACTGGTCCGGCTTCAACAGTCAAGACAGCATGGAGCAGCAAGCGTTGTATGTTCGTATAACCTGTTCACGCCCTTCTACGGCGAACACGACACGTGCCTTGTCAACTGAACCATGACCCGTTACCACGGTTACGCATGCATTCGACCAAACGCTCTCATTAAGCGACGCGCTGCATGGTGTTACCGTTAACAAGCCGCGATAAGCCAGGTCGGAATTCCAGCTGGTTCAATGCCGCCATGAATGATCTGCTGGATAAAGGGGTGAAACAGCATGTATTGCTGTATATATTTAACATGTAGGATAGATGTTTGACATCACAATTTTTCCGATATGGTTGATTAAATCCAAAACACTGAATTGTTTTGAGGAAATATACCAGGTTTATGTTGCAAACTATGAAATTTGATTTCCTTCGAGAAAAAGACTTTTTTCATAGCATAGACCATGGAGCCTACTACATGTATCTACTATAGTAGGCTCCACGCGTAGACAAACAGTCGGTTTCACCCCTGTGGCCAGCAAAGCTGTAATGGCGGCCAGCCTCAACTGGAATTCCAACCTGGCTTATCAGCCCATTTGCTAGATCGCGAGAGGTGACAGTGCAGACCGAAAGTATGAGCTTTCACTGTGCTTTTTTAAACGCATTATAAGTTGGCGCCAACTTCAACGCGCGCCGTATTCCATCTGTGCAGTCACGTGACAAGTCTATATCCGTGTTTCGCTTAAGCGAGAACCATACCTCACTTTCCATATCTCTGAAGCTAGGTTCGTCACAAATGGTATATTAGAAATTGGAAAATTAATTTGTATAAACTTTATGGATAGCATATTGCTTTTCTTTGTTTGTTTCACTTCATTCGCTACAGACGCAAGTGTCCAATTTCAGTGAAGATAATAAATTATAACGGTAACAAAATATACAGAATAAATTATATGTAGATGGACATGATATAAATGACTAGAAGTGAGTGAACTAGAACCGGTGAATTACCAAAAGGGATTATACAACAAACATCAGCAATTAAAATACGAAATTATGGACAAATATGGACGTACTTGTGTACTAAATGAATACATATTATTTTTATATGTTTTTATTTGGAGATTGACACCTCAAGCACAGGTCATAATACATTTCAAATTGGATAAAAAATCGATTTCGCATAATCTACCTACCCTTTGGTATATTGCAAGTATGTGTTCTTTGTTCAATAGAAATAGCACGGGAGTAAATGGGAAACGCAAAAACAAATGACGTTTTGTTTATTCGAAAAAAATACTTTGTGGCCCTCATAATTTAATTTGAGTTTAGATGAAAAAGAGTGAATTATCTGAAACTTTGAGAAAAAAAAACAACAAAACAAATATGTTAATTTCTATCGCAAAATAATCAGATGTTTATGGTTATATGGAAAACGGCATTTTCAAAAAAGCATGTTATGGACGATTTTTCGGTCAGATTTTTCGATTTGTTTTATGTTTTTGTGTTTTCTGCGCCAAAACTGAGTAGTAAATAATAATCTGATATGAAATAAAATAGTTTTCATCCACATTTCCATGCAGAAATGTAAAAATTTTGAAGAAATATGAAGAAAATGTGGTACCCCACATAGCTGCCATACTGAATTTACTCGTGCTTCTCTGCTTGGGAGGTCATGCAAATAGACTCAAAAGGACCCCAATATGAAAAATTTAAAAGTCACGGAGTGTCGGCTCTCAAGTTCTTGTAGTTCCGGGATCAGGAGCAAAAAAAAGAAAGAAAAAAAACAACAACAACAACAACAACAACAACAACAGGTCCTTTTCAGAGGGGTGTTTCTGTCGCGCCTCCAGTGGCTATATCAGATTATTTCCTATCCTCTTCCCAGTGCCTTCAGTAAATGCCAGCATATGCAGAATACGCTAAAAGACCTGCGTGATAATTCCGGCCAAGCTAACACATAACATTTCCGTGACAAAATGATACGTTCAATATTTACAGAACATTGAGAGATGTTCCAATAATGTTATGACACTGTTTAGTTTTGGAGTTTTCCACTTCACTTTTTCCAACAAATAAGGATCCAATATTCAAATATTTAGCAATTATTTTCATTTTTTTTTACCGTATTTCGTGATACACAGGAACAAATTTACGTCGAACAGTGCTAATTCATTAAACAAATTTGGTTTTGTATCTCTTTCTTAAATATTCTTTTCATAACATTCAAAAGGTTACTGCATTGCCTTGTAGCATATACATGTAATCAACGGTTCAAAGTTCACTTCCGGTCATTTGATGGCCCAACAAGAGTTATCTGCCCCTAAATACTACCAAAGATCCACTTTTATTACTACTGAGTTCCAGACTTATTTCCTAAACAAAATCTTAAGAATTTTCCATCAATATTATAGGGTGAAAAAAATTGCCACTGCAGAAAAAGGCCACTGAGGAAAAAGGTCACTGCGAAAAATGCCCACAGGGAAAATGGCATTGAGGAAAAGGGCCACTGGCGGAAATGCTCTGGATTCATTCAACACACACATAACTTATTGGCCGTTATAATTAAAAATTAATTACCGTCTGAAATTCCAGAGTAGGGTCCAAAAAGATTTTTTTGATAACTTGTTTATTATTAACATCAATGTTTTAATTCGAGTGACAAATTTTCCGACTTAGGTTCTCCATATACCCCGGGAGGCAGCGGAGTACATGTGATGGGGGAGCGGGTTAATATTGTTTTGAAGTTGTTACAGATCCAGTACACTCATTTAATCGGCGGATGGAGATACGTCGCTGCGGTCAAATTTCAATTTCTGTTTTCTAGTTTATAAATATAAAAACGTAAATTGAAAATGGACAGTCAAATTTCTAATTTTTTTTTTTATTTCGATGAGACAAATTGAAAAATTATTGGACGAAGTTATACGGATCTCTTCATAACAGTCTAGCTTTTGAGGACAAACATTCAATCAAATTTGTTTCGGTATGTTAACAGGCGTGTATTATCGAAGCTAAAAGGGAAAACTGCTACAGTCAGTTTGGCGCGCTTTCAGTGTGCCTCATACATGTTCAAGTTAATATGTTATTTACGTCTCACCAACTGTATATACACCATAAAAATACAATCACCATTAACAGAGTATAGCGAAGCCACTTACAAGAGCAAGAGTAATCACAATATCATATTGGATTGAGAATATACATGTAGCATATTTTTTGCGCCTTTACACTGAAAGAAAAAATCCTTAAAATTTAAGGAATATTCCCCGACTATTACACCAGCGAAATATTCCTTAAAATTCAATAAGGAATATTCCGTAGCATGTTAAGGACATTCCTTAACATGACAAGGAATATTCCTTAGTTATGTTGAGGAATATTCCGCTGTTGTAATAGTCGGGGAATATTTCTTAAATTTTTAAGGATTTTTTTTGTTCTGTGCAATAATAGTGAAGCATGTTTTGGCGCTGATGTTCGTTAGAAATCCACAGGATAAAATAGCAGATAAGAGTTCTGACTTTGAGATTGACATGATCGAACAAAAGTTATCACCATAAATGTAATTTATTTCTGTGAACAGATCATATCTCAGATCATCATAAACGGGACAATTACATGTACAATATATGATGTCAGGATATCTATTGATTTATTGTCTAATTTCGACGTTCTCCATAAACATTGCATTTGAACACCTAATTATGGTATTTCTGTATCTCATCGGTAGAAGTTCATGTTGAAATTAGATACATTGATCGAACAACAATGATGATAAAATATTAATATCATTTCCGTCCTAAAAGAGCCCAGGTACGCATGTTTTTTTTGTACGCGTTATCAGTTATGTGGAAATAAAAGGGCATAAGAAAATAGCATGCTCATCATCACAAGCTCGATTATTAAATATCCCATATCCTGATCTAAATGTCGGGAAATATTCACCAGCCAGTACTGTGCGGTTCGCAACTGAACAGTACTGGCAAGAAAGATCCTGTTACCAGCTGGTTTACTGTGCAGTAACCGCACAGTTAGCGTATGCTGGTTACTATCCGGTGGGTGACTGGACAGTACCATTCGGTTGACAACTGGACGGTTACCAGATAGTTACTGTACGGCGACTGGTCGGAAACTGCAGGTAACCAGCAGTAACTGCAGGTAACTCTCAGTAACCAGACGGTAACCGTGCAGTACCGTCTGGTAACTGAACAGTACCTGCCAGTAAGCACCCAGTTACTGATTCATTTTAAAATGCACAGTACTGTAAGGGGACCTTTCCTGCCAGTTACATTCAGTTGTGGACTGCACGATACTGGTTGGTGACGGTAACCAGCTGGAAATGGATGGTGAAAGTTTGGCTGTGTATGGTCCAATTATTGAAAGTCTCATGTCACGACTTTCACGTACGTTGTCCCGCACTGAGAAAATTTTGACAAAGAAGTTCTTAAAATAAGTTGAACTGTAACTTAGAAATTAGTTAACCCTACCATGGATCTGTCCCAGCCAGTATACACGTACCGTATACACGTACCGTATTGTATACTTGAGTCAAGTTTGCAAGAAAATATTTTTAGAAAATGCCACATGGCCGCCACGGTAACGTGATCTTGTGATAAGCCATTTTTCGCCTAATTTTGGACTGATTTTCCGATTATTTTTTTCACATTTTCTCTCAAAAACTAATACATATGAGAGAGAAAAATTAGTTTTGGCAAACTAAATATCGTTTATGTCATCTTATTAAAAAATAAATGCGAAAGAAAATAGAATATACCGGGAACAGGACTTTCTGAGAACACTTGGCGGACGCCATCTTGAATTGTCCCATGATCCTTTGCGCCTAGGATTTTACAAATATTTTCAAAATGACGACAATAAGATTCTGGAAATGACAAAGTTTTCATTCTCTTGTTCTCTTGGTTCCGGAGCTACGGTAAAAATTGGTGGGGTGGGGGTGTCGGAAGGGGGGCGGGAGGTAATGCATATAGGGTTTATGGAATATACAAGTTGGGTTTCTAAGTAACTAAGATGTAAAGCCTTACATATATGATAAAGACTGCATCAATGTAGGCTCCTTACATAACACCGATATCGATCACCTGAGGTATCATAACAAGCTCATCCCGTCTACCGTCAGACACTTGTTGCTCTCCTCGCTGTCTAGAAGACGTCTGACTGAATTTTTCCTCATCATGTCAAATAACACCGGAGCGTATAACTCTACCACGCCTAATGTCCGTGGGTCGGAATCCAATTCTACAGGCTTCGCATTACTTTATTTTGTCTACAATGGCCCTGAAGATGCGTGGTTCTTCGTTTTACATGGGATTGAATGCCTTATAGGAATCGTTGCAAACAGCTTAGTAATCCTTGTTTTCATGCAGAAAAAGCTCCGAAGCACAGCGCACAACGTCTACCTAGCAAATTTGTCCGCAGGTAAGTAGTTAGCTATTGTTATATTTCAGTGTGCCAATAGTCGGCAAAAACATTATTATAAGGCATTCCAAAGATAAAAATAGTGTAACAGAGAAATGTAGGGGAGATTGGGGCACACTGGGACATTTTTCACCTTTTTGCAAAAATCTCTGTTATTATTGTCCTGTAGTGCAGATGTGTATACTCTCGTTATATCTTATACTTATTATGACATAGTGACACAAAAAAATCTGAAATATCTGTTATACTTTTCTCCAGAATTCTGTTTTAAAAACGTAAAAAAGTGTGTCCCAGTTTGCCCCACTATAGGGTACTCTGGGACACCGACTGGGGTGCGATGGGACAATAATCTCAAAATACATTTTATAAGAAGTATATACTGATATGTTTCATAGGAGTTTAGAAGATTCAACAGCAGTGATTAGGTTAGTTGCTATTTTAGGCCCCTGCTTTACGTAAAATATTTCCCAGGAGCCAAATTTGAGGAAAAAATATTTTGTGTGATTCTCACTCCCAACGAAAGCATTTGACTTTGAAAGTTTTAGTAAAACTGATCAAATCTGATAGGATTAGCAAATACTACCATCTGAGAGACAAAATAATGCACTTTGATGGTATTTTAGGATGAAAGGAAATTTCCCCATTTGATTATTATTGTCCCAGTGTGCCCCAGCAAAAGTGTCCCACCCTGCCCCAGGTGCATGATATATTCCTTTTTATGACAAAAAAACTGATACATACAGCTGAGATACTAAATCGATATAATTAAAGTGTACCTTTGCCCATCCTCTCTCAGTAGTAACAAAACAGCAATGAAGTACTGCTGAAAACTTCTCATAACGAAATATGATCTTCAGTCCTAAAAATTTACTTGGACTGCTCAAAAACAGTTTTTGTGTCCCTAATTTTTTACCAATGATAGGTTTTACTTGTAATCAATATAGAAGTTGTATGGGGGTGATAGCTTCCTGCTGATAGTAATGTCATGTGCCTCTTGTTCTTAACAAAACAGCTAGACGGCTTGTCCCACTGTGCCCCATGTCCCACTGTACCCCAATCTCCCCTACGGTCATAATATTTCTCATGACAAATTGTTGATATAGGGCCCTATGGGTAACTGAGTTGGGGGTTTGCATTCTGCTCTAATGAAGGGGCGTAGGAAGCTCTGCAAAAGTGCAAAATCCGACATTGAGCTAATTAATAGCGTGGGGCCATACTCGTCGTGCTGAGGGTCCGATGACATGCTCTCACTCCACCTGACTTTGCGTTAAGATTCACATTTCACAAGAAATAAACGCGTATTTCCCTTTGAGATGAAATACCGTGGATTGAGACTATTTCATCGCCTACAGTGGTCTATTTAGGCCTGTCTTCCCTGCTTCTCTATTCGGGCATTTACTGTACAAATCGCGTTCCTTTCGCACCTCAGTTGGCCCTATAATATTCTATTTTTTGGGGCTTTTTGGTCGAAATACTGCTGAACATGACGTTCAACCCTAAATTACTCACTTACGTTGAATATTTTAAAACATCACTATTGATAAAACATCACATAACATTATATGATATTGCAAAATATTCCAATAATATAATAAAATGAATTGTTTCGATGTTTTCAGTCCAGTCTTTTTTTTCAGATATAACTCAGTTTTTCCAACAAACAAGGATCCAATATTCAAATATTTACCAATTATGAGAACGGTTTACATTTTTTTTGCCGTATGTCGTGATACACAGGAACAAATTTACGTCGAACAGTGCAAATTCATTAAACAAAATTTGATTTTATATCTCTTTCTTAAATATTCTTTTTGTAACATTCAAAGGTTACTTTTGCATTGCCTTGTAGCATATACATGTAATCAACTAGAATTACGCGAAGGCATGACTTTGTAGTGGTAGCATGCTGGGCTCGGATGCAGGGAGGCGCGGGAGGGGCGAGAGAGGGGGAGTCCGATGTTCAAATGTCGGTTTAAACATTAAGATATTTATAATGGTTTTTTTTCTTCTTTTTACAGCGGAATTATTAATGTGTGTCTGTCTTATCATCAAGATCTTAAATGAGTTAATGCCACTCACCCAGTCACCATATATCTGCGTGGCATACTATTTGGTTTTCACTCCGTCCGGCTTCGCCCAGGTTCTAACTCACGTGATGGTCGCAATGGAGCGTTTAGTGGCCGTCAAATGGCCGCTTAAGTTTAAGAAGTTCACCAGCAAACGGAATGTCTCAATACAGATCGGACTCTTGTGGCTGTTCAGTGTCATTGAGGGCGTGCTACCAGTGTATTCCGTGATGGTAAGTCTGTATAGATTGATTACTAAAGTAATTTTAATTAGTCGTCTACTTTGAAGCTTGTAAAAAATTAATAGATAACTTTGCATAAATTAAGAAATAATATTTTCATAGGCGTGCTCAATGGCTATTTTACGCATGGTTAGTTTGGAAAAGTTTATATTTTAGGGCAAGGGCGGTTCTATTCTATTGCACCACCCAAATTAATTATCAACAAAGATTATAATGAAAAGTTAGAAACATATTTTAAACTTTGACAGCCTTTCTCCCCTTTCTTGAAAAAAAAAACGTCGTCCACTGATGCTGCCGTCTCGGTTGGCATCGTGCCAATGTCAGTGGACGAGTTTATGTGGTCTCTCAAATGTGGGGTGATACTGTCAGCTGTGTGGAAATTACGTGGATATATGTCTATTTGTGTCGCTTTGTTAATCAATTTCACGATGGAAACAACAGTGAAACTTGAGAAAGAAATTTCATCTTGTAATTTATTTGTTCGTTTTATTCGATTGTTACTTGTATGAAAGCAGACGTCTCTTTTCTCATCCGACTTGTGAAATGGAGTCTCCTAATGAACACCTGAACTTGGCGGATGTTGATTTCACATAACCGTGCTAAAACGTGTAATAAATGCACGGTTAGCTCGATGATATTAACACAAGTGTTATTGCATTTTCTTTTTTGCAGCGTGTAGAACAAATTGAAGAACAAACTGTTATTATTTTATGACCTTTGTGACAGTAGGCATGAATACATTATGACTTCTTCCTATGTGATTGAAACCCGGTACATGAAACAACTGTACTGAAGTTTTATATGAAGATAATTACAAAGTTATTTCAAGCGTAATGTATTATCGATATCATGGAGAAATGGTATTCATTTGGTAAAATTCAGTTTGTTCTACACACTGCATAAAAAGAAAATTTATGCAGAGTTAACTATTTCTTGAAAAGAGGGTCTAAATCGAGTCATTCAAACATTATATCTCCACTCCTGGAAAATCGTTGTGATCCAAGAGGTCCTTCGTGTCTAAATGTGTGTATAAATTACTCGATTTACATCATTTTTGCACGAAATAGCACATGCTGGTGATTTCATTTTCATGTCATGAATAATCATAACGCAATCGAGCTAGAACTTTCACATATTGTGTACATATATTTTCTCTTGCCGTTATCTTGAAACGCAAATATTTTTAGGACATTTTATTTTATCAATTTCAACCGTACCACGTATAGGCCAAAATCCCGCTTGACCGTGCCATCTCATTTAAAGTAACATCAATGACGTAGGAACGACAACAAATTGAGAGCTGACATTCCGTGACTTTGTAGTTCATCATATCGAGGTCATTTTTGCATATTTGCATAATCCCTGAACTGAGGATCATGGGTAAATTCAAATGGAGACCATGTGGGGTACCAGAAAGGTGCTGTTTTCTTCATTTTTCTTTAAAATTCCTGCTTTTCTGAGTGGAAAATTGGACAAAAGCTGCTTTATTTCACATTAGATTATTATTTACTAATTCATCATGTAGTTTTTGCGAAGAAAACACACAAATAAATTTTTTAGCAAATCTGACCGAAAAACCGACCAAAAGTGCCTCATCTGACCGAAAAATCATAAAGAAACGTCATCATATCTGACCGATCTCCCCTATCTCCGGAAAGCTGACCCTTCGCGAATTTTTAGTTTATCATATTGGGGTCATTTTGAGCCTATTCCCATATCCCACGATTAGAGGATCATGGGAAAATTCAAGATGGCGGCCATGTCGGGTACCAGAAAAGTGATGATCTCGTCATAAGAAAAATATTTAGAGCCCAAATCTATTCATCAATATAGTCTATATCCTAAAATGGAAGTAATTAAATTCTGAACATTGACTGTTTCGAGATTTGAATTGAAAGAATGTGGCTCATTTACGCGATTTTTTTTACCCCCATAAGGAGCTGTTGAGGTGCCAAAAATGAAATATTACGAATGAAATTAATGCGGATTATAGGCGCACAACGCTTCTTCAGGTTCGCAACGTTGACTCGCTGTCCACTGAGCGCAAAGTACTGCGTATCACGTAGGGAACAGCGGTTGCCGTCCGATCACCGAAATTAAGCAAAGTTGAGTCCGGTCAGTACTTGGATGGATCACCGGGTGCTGTGATGGCTGGGCTGATCAGTGTGCAGGATAATACGAACTATGGGCACTCTCGTGTCCTGGCACATATGTAGGCACCTTAATGATATGACTGAAAGGTTGTTGAAAACGACGTTAAATCCTTCTTACTCACTCACTCACTGAGCTCAAGGAAAGTAACGATGTGCCGATGCACTAAATGCGCAGATTAAGGCGATACCGCTCTCTAAAATGAAGATAAAAAAGTCGTGTTTGCTCAATAAATCAGTTCACATAATTAATTCAGCAAAATCCTCTTGAGGCGCACTCAGACATATACATTCCCATCAAATGGTAGTGAAAAATAAATTGTCATGTATCTAATTTGCATAATAATACGCCAAATATCTGTCACGCTGTTGTAGCAACATTGCCTGGCTCTTCAATGGCAAATTAATTTCAGGACATGGAACAATAGATAGATTAATGCGCCTGAAGTTTTGAAGCATTGGTTAGGAAGGAATCAAAAGTTATTGAGCAAAAACAACCTTTTTACCTCCCTTTTAGAGAGCGAGATCTCCCTAACCTCGATGTGAGCCAAGTAACGAGAGTCCACAGAGCGGAGACAAAGCATTTCACAGTGACCTTGAACAAAGAAACGTTTATGTTACGCATGTCCGATTGTCACTTTATTGTGGTTTACAGTGATATGGAGCGCAAACGTCCGCAAACTTATCTTCGCGGACAGGCAGTCCTCGAAATTCCTCAAGCTATTTTGATGCGCGGAACGAAATTATAAGGCTATAAAAGGGAATGGATGTAACGTTGTAACGCATATAATTGCATACAGACATGTCTTGGAAAACTATATACATGTACTTATAAAAGGGTTTTGTTGAAGATGTTGCCACTACCTGCGGCGTGAGGACGGAACCCTTTGCTTAGTAGAATCTGTAGAGTATCGGTACTTCCTAACATTTACCTGGGAAAAGGTTAATGACATTAGCCGTGGTCACATACTTAGAACAAGTAGAGCGATCCCTTTATATTCATTCTATAAATAAATCTAACATTAAAACAAGTTACTTGCCGACGGGCGGTGGTTCTCTCCGAGTACTCCGGCTTCCACCGCCAAACAAACTGGCTCTCACCATATGAGTGAAATATCCTTGAGTATGACCGAATCCCCCGGCTCCCAACAATTCTCATACCGGTAAACATTTTCCTTGCCATCCGCTGCGCACGTTCATTTGTGACGTCACTATTTTGTGGAGCGGGATTATCGGGATGGCTTTTTCCTTCTGAAGAAAACTACGGAAGGAAGTTATATATCACTCTCGTTATATTTATTATAATAATTCTTTATTTCAGACTCTGATGGTCTGTAGAATGAAAACATAAATAATTAAATAACAAAATACAAGTTACTGGCGCGTAATAAAGATATGGTGAGACCAAGGATAAACTAAACGCGAAGTTTGAGACAAATAGGAAAGCCGCAAGTTTGCAAGTAATATGTTCTTATTACAAACTTCGGGTCAGATTTTTCAAATTTTTAATATATGCAATGTTTCCCCACAAAACTGAATTATAAATTAGGAATTAATTATCTGACGTAAAATAAAATAAATTCGAACACGCTTATGCACAACTATATATATTTGAAGGATAGGGACGAAAACGCCATGTTTTGGTGGGTTCAAAATGACCCGAACATGAAAATCTATAAAGTAACGGAGTGTCAGCTCATTTTACGGGTTCTGTTACTTTTCCTTTGATTACCACACCCATATCGACATTTTCTGCTTTTAAATGGTGGGCTGATAATGTAAGACATCTGCAAGCTGTTATATCATTTCTCTTTCCTAAAACATCAAGCTACTTATCATAAAAAAATCATTCCAAAACCATTCGTGGTATGTTTGATAGACGAGCGTTCACATTTTGTAAACCGCCCACTAAATATACATTCTTTACCTTGTCGCAGAACTCTCTCGCGAACGCAGATCGCGGGTTGTCACTCAATACTATCACTTGTTCTTTTCCACAGATGGACTTGAAGTCACAGGGACGATGTATGAGCCCGTTCGGCTCCGCGAGCATTCCTGCCATGAGAATGTATATTGCGCTGGTGTATCTCTTCATACCGTGTTCTGTGACCGCCTTTCTCTACGTTCCTGTCTTGTGGAAGATATGGGCCCAACGTCATGTCAATCCCACAACCACGCCCTTACCACGTGTTACAGACAGCCAACAAAAAGCCCTGTCCGAACGGTTGAGGTCAATTCGGATATTTTTCTGCACGTACTTTCTCTATGTTCTGTGTTATCTACCCATGTCAATCATGACAATATGCCGGGCATCGCTGGCGTCCACCGGTAATCCTGTTTGGATGGAAAACCTATTCCGCGTTGCCTACCTCGTATTATATGCACCCTTATTTCTAAACCCAATGGTACACATACTTGTCAACAGAAATTTTATTTCAGGATTTAAGAAACTAGTCCGTGTCAAAAACAATCCGGAACAGTCGATTACTTTAGTCACTGTGTTATCCTCATCAAGGCACCCTAATCACATCAACGGGACGCCGTCAGCGCCAAATCTGACTTCGCAGCGCTTGCGTTGTGTGGCCAACACCGACACCGAAGGTATCTCGGCACGGATAAGGACGGACTTAATGTCATAGAGACGTACATGTACAGATGTACTGCATACAGACGTACATGTTGACGACAATGCCCCGAGGCCAGTTTTGGCCGAGGAGTAAGAACACAGCAATCAGCAAAAGGCCAGTACCCCCAACAGGATGGAATCGATGTTGGTAAAGTTAGCAACGGATTCAGATTCGATTCATATTCAAAATCATGCGTGAATATGTGGCCGTGCATTCGCGAATGCACGGCCACATATTCACCGATGTCCAATTCCAGTTTTGAATAGGCGGCCTTGGATTCGCGAATCCACGGCCGTCGATTTGCGAATCCACGGCCGTCGATTCGTCAGATTTTTCGAAGCCTTGAGTGTATATACGTATAGACATACTGCCCTCAGAAAAAGCTGCATTTCATGCAAGAATATATTGCCGCTTGTTCACAAACAATTTCCGGTGTATTCGCATATTCGCATGTATTCACAGACATTTATATAAATCGAATATATAATTATATATAATTTTAATTTGAATATATCGAAAAAGGTCGAACAACTATATATATATGACACTGATAAGATTGTGCGTAGGCGATTGAAACCGTCCAAAATTAACGCTGTCCATGTTACGTGCCATGAAAAGTTAGGCAAACTATGGAAGAGGATGAAAGCAAGTTTCTTTCGTCAAAAGCTTGATGAACATTCCCCGAATGAAAAACAAGATCAGTCGAAATGTTTACTAATCTACGTATTATGTAGACACATCCCGGTGTCACGCTGGAAAACCAGGTCTACCGGGTCGTGGGGGGGGGGGAGGCAGTACATTATGACCCCCTACCAAACTATCCATAGTAACTCCGAGACGAGATAAGTAAGAGATCACAATCCGTGAATTTTTAGCATAACAAATTGTGGCCGATTTAAGCTTCTTTACAAGACCTTCAAAGCATCAAATAACAAAGGATAAATTCAAAACGGCTGCCATGAGGGAGTACACAAAAAGTATTTTCGTAGTTTTTCTTCAAAATATTTGCTTTTCTGTACAGAAAAGTGTCAAAAACAATCTTATTTCGCATCAGATAATCATTTCCTAAATCATTGCGTAGTTTTATTCGGAGAAATTAGTACAAAAAAAATAATCGAGCAAAAAAAGAAGTTTTTAACATATGGCGTGACTGTGACGTCATATGTTTGGAATATGACGTCACTGTGGTATCATCAAATCGGCCGTCTTGTACGTTTTTGCATTTTACGATTGAGATTGATTCCAAAATATATTGTGGAAAGATTCAGAATCCTAATTCAATAAGAAAAGGGTGTGGGGATGGATCCAAATAGTCCAGGCGTGGTAGGGTAAAATTAAACAAGTACGCCCCATTAAGGACATTGTGGACGGCCCATGAAACGTTGAGCCACCCTGGGGATGGATTAGTTCAAGGTGCAGTGCTACTGTGAACATATAAACGACCACCTTTGCCTGGCTCAAAGTTAATTTTACTATACAAACCCGTCTAAAAATGATTGAGTTAAAAGAAAATATTTTAAAGCTTATTAATTAAGGACACTGTGGACGGCCCCTGAAATGTTGAGCCACCCTGGGGATGCATTAGTTCGAAGTGCAGTGCTACTGTGAACATATAAACGACCACCTTTGTCTGGCTCAAAGTTAATTTTACTATACAAACCCGTCTAAAAATCACTGAGGCAAAACAAAATATGTTAAAGCTTATTTATTAAGGACATTGTGAACGGCCCCTGAAACGCTGAGCCACCCTGGGGATGGATTAGTTCGAAGTGCAGTGTTACTGTGAACATACAAACGACAACTTTTGGCTGGCTCAATCTTAATTTTGCTATACAAACCCGTCTAAAAATGACTGAGGTAAAACAAATATTTTAAAGCTTATTAATTAAGGACATTGTGGACGGCACCTGAAACGCTGAGCCACCCTGGGGATGGATTCGTTCGAAGTACTATGCTACTGTGAACATAAATACCACCACCTTTGCCTGGCTCAAAGTTAATTTTACTATACAAACCCGTCTAAAAATGACTGAAGTAAAACAATTTTTTTAAAGCTTAGTAATTAAGGACATTCTGAACGGCCCCTGAAACGTTGAGCCACCCTGGGGATGGATTAGTTCGCAGTCCATTGCTACTCTGAACATATAAACGACCACCTTTGCCCGGCTCAAAGTTAATTTTACTATACAACCCCGTCTAAAAATGACTGAGGTAGAACAAATATTTTAAAGCTTATTAATTAAGGACATTGTGGACTGCCCCTGAAACGTTGAGCCACCCTGGGGATGTGTTAATTCGAAGTGCAGTACTACTGTGAGCATATAAACTACCACCTTTGCCTGGCTCAAAGTTAATTTTATTATACAAACCCGTCTAAAAATGACTGAGGTAGAACAAATATTTTTAAAGCTTATTAATTAAGGAGATTGTGGACGGCCCCTGATACGTTGAGCCACCCTGTGGATGTGTTAATTCGAAGTGCAGTACCACTGTGAGCATATAAACTACCACCTTTGCCTGGCTCAAAGTTAATTTTACTATACAAACCCGTCTTAAGATGACTGAGGTAAAATAAATTTTTTAAAGCTTATTAATTAAGGACATTGTGAACAGCCCCTAAACGTTGAGCCACCCTGGGGATGGGTTAGTTCGAAGTGCTATGCTACTGTGTGACCATAAACACGACCACCTTTGCCTGGCTCAAAGTTAATTTTGCTATACAAACCCGTCTAAAAATCATTGAGGCAAAACAAAATATTTTAAAGCTTATTTATTAAGGAGATTGTGGACGGCCCCTGAAACGCTGAGCCACCGTGGGGATGGATTAGTTCGAAGTGCAGTGTTACTGCGAACATATAAACGACAACCTTTGCCTGGCTGAAAGTTAATTTTACTATACAATCCGGTCTAAAAATGACTGAGGTAAAACAAATATTTTAAAGCTTATTAATTAAGGACATTGTGAACGGCCACTGAAACGTTGAGCCACCCTGAGGATGGATTAGTTCGAAGTGCTATGCTACCGTGAACATAAACACGACCACCTTTGCCTGGCTCAAAGTTAATTTTGCTATACAAACCCGTCTAAAAATTACTGAGGCAAAACAAAATATTTTAAAGCTTATTTACTAAGGACATTGTGGACGGCCCCTGAAACGTTGAGCCACCCTGTGGATGGGTTAGTTCGAAGTGCAGTGCTACTGTGAACATATAAACGACAACCTTTGCCTGGCTGAAAGTTAATTTTACTATACAAACCCGTCTAAAAATGACTGAGGTAAAACAAATATTTTAAAGCTTATTAATTCAGGACATTGTGGCCGGCCCCTGAAACGTTGAGCCACCCTGGGGATGGGTTAATTCGAAGTGCAGTACAACTGTGAACATACAAACAACAATCTTTGCCTGGCTCAAAGTTAATTTTACTATACACACCCGTTTAAAAGTGACTGAGGTAAAACAAATATTTTAAAGCTTATTAATTAAGGACATTGTGGACGCCCCTGAAAAACTGAGCCACCCTGGGGATGGGTTAATTCGAAGTGCAGTACCACTGTGAACATATAAACTACCACCTCTGCCCGGCTCAAAGTTAATTTTACTATACAAACCCGTCTTAAAATGACTGAGGTAAAACAATTTTTTTAAAGCTTATTAATTAAGGACATTGTGAACGGCGCTTGAAACGTTGAGCCACCCTGAGGATGGATTAGTTCGAAGTGCTATGCTACTGTGAACATAAACACGACCATCTTTGCCTGGCTCAAAGTTAATTTTGCTATACAAACCCGTCTAAAAATCACTGAGGCAAAACAAAATATTTTAAAGCTTATTTATCAAGGACATTGTGGACGGCCCCTGAAACGTTGAGCCACCCTGGGGATGGATTAGTTCGAAGTGCAGTGCTACTGTGAACATATAAACGACCACCTTTGCCTGGCTCAAAGTTAATTTTACTATACAAACCCGTCTTAAAATGACTGAGGTAAAACAATTTTTTTAAAGCTTATTAATTAAGGACATTGTGGACGGCCCCTGAAACGTTGAGCCACCCTGAGGATGGATTAGTTCGAAGTGCTATGCTACTGTGAACATAAACACGACCACCTTTGCCTGGCTCAAAGTTAATTTTACTATACAAACCAGTCTAAAAATGACTGAGGTAAAACAAATATTTTAAAGCTTATTAATTAAGGACATCGTGGACGGCCCCTGAAAGTGGAGCCACCCTGAGGATGGATTAATTCGAAGTGCTATGCTACTGTGAATATATAAACGACCACCTTTGCCTGGCTCAAAGTTAAATTTGCTATACAAACCCGTCTAAAAATTAATGAGGCAAAACAAAATATTTTAAATCTTATTTATTAAGGACATTGTGGACGGCCCCTGAAACGTTGAGCCACCCTGTGCATGGATTAGTTCGAAGTGCAGTGCTACTGTGAACATATAATCGACAACCTTTGCCTGGCTCAAAGTTAAGTTTACTATACAAACCCGTCTAAAAATGGCTGAGGTGAAACAAATATTTTAAAGCTTATTTATTAAGGACATTGTGGACGGCCCCTGAAACGTTGAGCCACCCTGGGGATGGGTTAATTCGAAGTGCAGTACTACTGTGAACATATAAACTATCACCTTTGGCTGGCTCAACGTTAATTTTACTATACAAACCCGTCTAAAAATCACTGAACCAAAACAAAATATTTTAAAGCCTATTTATTAAGGACATTGTGGACGGCCCCTGAAACGTTGTGCCACCCAGGGGATGGGTTAATTCGAAGTGCAATACTACTGTGAACATATAAACTACCACCTTTGCCTGGCTCAAAGTTAATTTTACTATACAAACCCGTCTTAAAATGATTGAGGTAAAACATATATTTTAAATCTTATTAATTAGGGACATTGTGGACGGCCCCTGAAACGCTGAGCCACCCTGGGGATGGGTTAATTCGAAGTGCAGTACTACTCTTACCATATAAACTACCACCTTTGTCTGGCTCAAAGTTAATTTTACTATACAAACCCGTCTTAAGATGACTGAGGTAAAACAATTTTTTTAAAGCTTATTAATTAAGGACATTGTGAACGGCCCCTGAAACGTTGAGCCACCCTGAGGATGGATTAGTTCGAAGTGCTATGCTACTGCGAACATAAACAAGACCACCTTTGCCTGGCTCAAAGTTAATTTTGCTATACAAACCCGTCTAAAAATCACTGAGGCAAAACAAAATATTGTAAAGCTTATTTATCAAGGACATTGTGAACGGCTCCTGAAACGTTGAGCCACCCTGGGGATGGATTAGTTCGAAGTGCAGTGCTACTGTGAACATATAAACTACCACCTTTGCCTGGCTCAAAGTTAATTTTGCTATACAAACCCGTCTAAAAATCACTGAGGCAAAACAAAATATTTTAAAGCTTATTTATTAGGGACATTGCGGACGGCCCCTGAAACGTTGAGCCACCCTGGGGATGGATTAGTTCGAAGTGCAGTGCTACTGTGAACATATAAACGACCACCTTTGCCTGGCTCAAAGTTAATTTTACTATACAAACCAGTCTAAAAATGACTGAGGTAAAACAAATATTTTAAAGCTTATTAACTAAGGACATTGTGGACGGCCCCTGAAACGTTGAGCCACCCTGAGGATGGATTAGTTCGAAGTGCTATGCTACTGTGAACGTAAACACGACCACCTTTGCCTGGCTCAAAGTTAATTTTACTATACAAACCCGTCTAAAAATCACTGAGGCAAAACAAAATATTTTAAAGCTTATTTATTAGGGACATTGTGGACGGCCCCTGAAACGTTGAGCCACCCTGGGGATGGATTAGTTCGAAGTGCAGTGCTACTGTGAACATATAAACTACCACCTTTGCCTAGCTCAAAGTTAATTTTACTATACAAACCAGTCTAAAAATGACTGAGGTAAAACAAATATTTTAAAGCTTATTAATTAAGGACATTGTGGACGGCCCCTGAAACGTTGAGCCACCCTGAGGATGGATTAGTTCGAAGAGCTATGCTACTGTGAACGTAAACACGACCACATTTGGCTGGCTCAAAAGTTAATTTTGCTATACAAACCCCTCTAAAAATCACTGAGGCAAAACAAAATATTTTAAAGCTTATTTATCAAGGACATTGTGGACGGCCCCTGAAACGTTGAGCCACCCTGGGGATGGATTAGTTCGAAGTGCAGCGCTACTGTGAACATACAAACGACAACCTTTGCCTGGCTGAAAGTTAATTTTACTATACAAACCCGTCTAAGAATGACTGAGGTAAAACAAATATTTTAAAGCTTATTAATTAAGGACATTGTGGACGGCCCCTGAAACGTTGAGCCACCCTGAGGATGGATTAGTTCGAAGTGCTATGCTACTGTGAACGTAAACACGACCACCTTTGCCTGGCTCAAAGTTAATTTTGCTATACAAACCCGTCTAAAAATGACTGAGGTAAAACAATTTTTTTAAAGCTTATTAATTAAGGACATTGTGGACGGCCCCTGAAACGCTGAGCCACCCTGCGGATGGGTTAATTCGAAGTGCAGTACTACAGTGAACATATAAACTACCACCTTTGCCTGGCTCAAAGTTAATTTTACTATACAAACCCGTCTAAAAATCACTGAGGCAAAACAAAATATTTTAAAGTTTATTTATTAGGGACATTTGTGGACGGCCCCTGAAGCGCTGAGCCACCCTGGGGATGGGTTAATTCGAAGTGCAGTACTACTGTGAACATATAAACTACCACCTTTGCCTGGCTCAACGTTAATTTTACTATACAGTCCCGTCTTAAGATGACTGAGGTAAAACAATTTTTTAAAAGCTTATTAATTAAGGACATTGTGAACGGCCCCCGAAACGTTGAGCCACCCTGAGAATGGATTAGTTCGAAGTGCTATGCCACTGTGAACATAAACACGACCACCTTTGCCTGGCTCAAAGTTAATTTTGCTATACAAACCCGTCTAAAAGTCACTGAGGCAAAACAAAATATTTTAAAGCTTATTTATCAAGGACAGTGTGGACGGCCCCTGAAACGTTGAGCCACCCTGGGGATGGATTAGTTCGAAGTGCAGTGCTACTGTGAACATATAAACGACCACCTTTGTCTGGCTCAAAGTTAATTTTGCTATACAAACCCGTCTAAAAATCACTGAGGCAAAACAAAATATTTTAAAGCTTATTTATTAGGGACATTGCGGACGGCCCCTGAAACGTTGAGCCACCCTGGGGATGGATTAGTTCGAAGTGCAGTGCTACTGTGAACATAAAAACGACCACCTTTGCCTGGCTCAAAGTTAATTTTACTATACAAACCAGTCTAAAAATGACTGAGGTAAAACAAATATTTTAAAGCTTATTAATTAAGGACATTGTGGACGGCCCCTGAAACGTTGAGCCACCCAGGGGATGGGTTAATTCGAAGTGCAATACTACTGTGAACATATAAACTACCACCTTTGGCTGGCTCAAAGTTAATTTTACTATACAAACCCGTCTTAAGATGACTGAGGTAAAACTATTTTTTTAAAGCTTATTAATTAAGGACATTGTGAACGGCCTCTGAAACGTTGAGCCACCCTGGGGATGGATTAGTTCGAAGTGCAGTGCTACTGTGAATATATAAACGACCACCTTTGCCTGGCTCAAAGTTAATTTTGCTATACAAATCCGTCTAAAAATTACTAAGGCAAAACAAAATATTTTAAAGCTTATTTATTAAGGACATTGTGGTCGTTTATATGTTCACATTAGCACTGCACTTCGAACTAATCGATCCCCAGGGTGGCTCAACGTTCCAGGTGCCGTCCGCAATGTCCCTAATAAATAAGCTTTAAAATATTTTGTTTTGCCTCAGTGATTTTTAGACGGGTTTGTATAGCAAAATTAACTTTGAGCCAGGCAAAGGTGGTCGTTTATATGTTCACAGTAGCACTGCACTTCGAACTAATCCATCCCCAGGGTGGCTCAATGTTTCAGGGGCCGTCCACAATGTCCTTGATCAATAAGCTTTAAAATATTTTGTTTTCCCTCAGTGATTTTAGGCAGTTTTGGCTATAACTGCGCAACTTTGAGGCCAGGCTGGGGCACGTGGCACTGCTCGAACTAATCCATCCCCAGGGTGGCTTCACGTTTCAGGGGCCGTCCACAATGTCCTTGATAAATATGCTTTAAAATATTTTGTTTTGCCTCAGTGATTCTTAGACGGGTTTGTATAGCAAAATTAACTTTGAGCCAGGCAAAGGTGGTCGTGTTTATGTTCACAGTAGCATAGCACTTCGAACTAATCCATCCTCAGGGTGGCTCAACGTTTCAGGGGCCGTTCACAATGTCCTTAATTAATAAGCTTTAAAAAAATTGTTTTACCTCAGTCATTTAAAGAAGGGTTTGTATAGTAAAATTAACTTTGGGCCGAGCAGGTGATGGATTCCATAATGTTCTGTAGCACTTGCACTTCATTTAATCTCAGGCTCAACGTTTCAGGGGCCGTCCACAATGTCCCTAATAAATAGGCTTTAAAATATTTTGTTTTGCCTCCGTAATTTTTAGACGGGTTTGTATAGTAAAATTAACTTTGAGCCAGACAAAGGTGGTCGTTTACATGTTCACAGTAGCACTGCACTTCGAACTAATCCATCCCCAGGGTGGCTCAACGTTTCAGGGGCCGTCCACAATGTCCTTGATAAATAAGCTTTAAAATAGTTTGTTTTGCCTCAGTGATTTTTAGACGGGGTTGTATAGCAAAATTGACTTTAAGCCAGGCAAAGGTGGTCGTGTTTACGTTCACAGTAGCATAGCACTTCGAACTAATCCATCCTCAGGGTGGCTCAACGTTTCAGTGGCCGTCCACAATGTCCTTAATTAATAAGCTTTAAAATATTTGTTTTACCACAGTGATTTTAAGACGGGTTTGTATAGTAAAATTAACTTTGAGCCAGGCAAAGGTGGTAGTTTATATGTTCACAGTAGTATTGCACTTCGAATTAACCCATCCCCTGGGTGGCTCAACGTTTCAGGGGTCGTCCACAAAGTCCTTAATTAATAAGCTTTAAAAAAATTGTTTTACCTCAGTCATTTTAAGACGGGTTTGTATAGTAAAATTAACTTTGAGCCAGGCAAAGGTGGTAGTTTATATGTTCACAGTAGTATTGCACTTCGAATTAACCCATCCCCTGGGTGGCTCAACGTTTCAGGGGCCGTCCACAATGTCCATAATTAATAAGCTTTAAAATATTTGTTTTACCTGAGTCATTTTTAGACTGGTTTGTATAGTAAAATTAAC